>JAAAKQ030064815.1:3514-14456 GCA_010016005.3 Zanna intricata
GATGTTAGGGAGTACCAATGTCTGAACTGGACAATGAATATGTTATTCATAATTGGCGTTTATTTTTGACTCATCGACCTCATCACATAAGCAGAACTAAGCGACCTAATTCGTTACTTGTATTTGTCTAAAAAAACATGCATGTATCTAAAAAACATACATCCTAAATCTATGAGATTCACGTCTTAAAGAATGAAATTTATTAAACAAGGATACTAAAATTTCAGTATATAGAAATCAAAACGAAAATTTACTGAAATACTTTAGAAGAGATGGTTTAATTTGTTCCTGCTATGATGTTAGGGAGTACCAATGTCTGAACTGGACAATGAATATGTTATTCATAATTGGCGTTTATTTTTGACTCATCGAAACCATGATCAACTTATAAATGAATTCTTAGTGAAGTATAAAAAATTTAGGCTGCAGAATTTCATTGAAAATTCATTTATTATATTTTCATTTGGAATTTTTCCCTTTAAACTTGGGTGACAAGTTGAGCGACGAACAAGGAGAAAGTTTCCACCAAGATATATTTCAGATAGATGAACATTATTAAGGCAGATGGGATGAATCTATAATCAGTTACTACTGCTGGATGATAGAAAAAGAAGTTTTCAATGAACACAAAAGTATTATTCAATGAATAAAAGTAAAATAAGAAAGAAATTTAGATTAATGTAGCAAAATAGAGGTGGGAATTTTAATAGCAATTATTATTATAATTATTTTTGTATTCTATTATTTAAGAAATTTCTCAATATTTTAAAGGGTCATAACTGGAAATCCGAGGGTAATGAAGATAAACTGATTTCATTTTATGATTCAGCAAAAAAAAAAAAAACACTTTTTAATTCACCTACTTTTATCTCAAAATATAACTGGTAAGGAGATACGATATTCTGATTAGTTACCGTATTTACTGAAATACTGTAATCTATATAGTATATGTATTATATAGTATATATATGTATTTATAGTTACTGTAATCTATGGAGGCGGTGAAACATAAGTATAACCTGCGATATGCAAGGATGAATGTGCATTGTCATTGATTTTTTTTTATCGGCTTTGCTTTGGGAGGTTTATAATCGTGTTACGTAAATTAAGTGACTTTTATGAAGAAGTGAAAGTTAAATAAATTTTCACCAAATTTTACTATTATTAAAAACTATTCATAACTGGAAATCCGAGGGTAATGAAGATAAACTGATTTCATTTTATGATTCAGCAAAAAAAAAAAAAAAACACTTTTTAATTCACCTACTTTTATCTCAAAATATAACTGGTAAGGAGATACGATATTCTGATTAGTTACCGTATTTACTGAAATACTGTAATCTATATAGTATATGTATTATATAGTATATATATGTATTTATAGTTACTGTAATCTATGGAGGCGGTGAAACATAAGTATAACCTGCGATATGCAAGGATGAATGTGCATTGTTATTGATTTTTTTTTTATCGGCTTTGCTTTGGGAGGTTTATAATCGTGTTACGTAAATTAAGTGACTTTTATGAAGAAGTGAAAGTTAAATAAATTTTCACTAAATTTTACTATTATTAAAAACTATTGAATGCCGGTTTCTTAATGTTTTATAAATTCTTACATTAGATTCTACCATTTAAAATGTCATACAAAAATTATTAACGTTCTATAAATATATTTTTAAGATTCCCCATTAAAATGAATTTGAAAAGTAAACTCATATAACCTATCATGAAAATTACCTGTTTTAATCTTATAAAAAGATTGAATATTTACTGCGGAACTTCATTAACTTATAAAAAATTGTTTATTATATTGCCCCAACTTATTTCAGATTATGACTTTCGGAATATACCATCCAATTCTTTATCATCTTTGTTTTGGATATAAAAACGACAACATTTTCAAAGTGATTTGGTGTTTTAAAATAGAAATATTTGAGGTAGTGTGTCTGTATTAACAAAAATTTCCATGGGTTCAAATGTCCATTAACAAAACAATAATAGCAGTCCGTAATCATATAAAAATATAACAAATATTCGTATGCTTGTGCAGCTTAAGACAAGCATTTAAGCCAATAAAAAGATATTGGCTTAAATCTTTTGTGATGTGATTAATTCTTTAAAGAAAAACAATTCTAAAACCTTTCTTATGCGTTTAGTCTTTAAATTATACAGGTTTCTGATCTAATTAGGATTTAGTAGAACATAAACAGAAAATGAACGTTATATTACAACATGATATTCTCAGATAGAATAAAAAAGAAATTGCAAATGAAAGTAAGGAGATTATCAAATTCGATAATTATAGAAATTGATATTTGACATTTTTTTTTTATTTTGAAAAAATATAAACATTAAACATATATTTTCTACAATATCGATTTCTTACTTACCAAGGATACATTGTAATATCCTATTATTCACTGGAAAAAAAGTTAACTAATTTTTAAATGCCAACTGACATAGTCATATTTCTAGTCAAATTCATATATTAAAGTTTTGTATACCGGGAAAACGAAAGTCCGGAACGATTCTCATGTCATAAAGCAAGTTTTCTAAATTAAGGTAATTAATTTCCTATTACATATGAATTGTTACCGACTGATCACCAAGTAAAACCTATCTCAACAAGTTTGTCGTCCTGTTGTTTTATAAACTTACGGAGACTAGTGATCACCAGTCAGACATGTTTACAGCCTTACTAAAAAATTTCCATGGCCCATTTCGTACCATAGGACTACGTATTTAGTAAACAATAAATATTCCATCGTATCATTGTTTAAAATCTGCAGCATTTACTTTTTTGTGATATGACTTCTTGTATCAACCAAATTCCCTTTCCGTTGAACAATACAAATTAAACACCGCTATATTGCGTTAGGCTTTTTCGACTCGTAAAACAAATTTGTGAAATGAGCTGTAAATTTGTAAATTTAAACATCCAAACTTCGAGAAAATACATTTCCTATTCTCTCAACTTCTAAAGATATCGCTATACTTATTGTTCGTTAATTTATCACCTATATACAGTATCTAGTTTGTATCTGTCAGAAAAGAAGTAGATCTATATATGTTTCATATATTAAATTGAAAACTTACAATAAATGTATACAGTTGGTTTTATATATATATATATATATATATATATATATATATATATTGAATCATAATTAGATTGGTTAATACATAATCTTGTTATGCTTATCGGATAAAAAAAATGGTTATGATAATCTCTCTCATGGTTTGGTCAAAATTAATTGTTGCCTTGATGGTTGTCGTGATGGTCCAACTTCGAGAAAACTTCTAAAGATATCGATGTACTTATTGTTGGTTAATTTATCTCCTGTATATAGTATCTTCTTCTATAGTATGTAGTATCGTTGTTTCTGATAAAATGTAAAGTATATGATAAAGCTTTGTATTGTATTTAAGTGTTAATGGCATTCACGGACGGTACGTATTTTATCGATGAAAATTTGTCAAAACTTATCAATTGGAAGTTTTATTCACATTCTATGATTGAGTATGATTGCACAGAGATTATGATTGATTGAAATTTATTGCCTAATAAATAAATGGACCATTTAATAAAGTCAACATAAAATCGTTTTTGCTCTAAATTCTCGAGGGGTTGCGATAGAATACCGTAATTGACTACTGCTTGAAAAATTCTTGAAACACAATCTCTGGGCTGAGTTAAGTAGCTAGTAACAGGTTTTTTTTGAATAGAGCGTACTTTTCACTATCCAATAAATTATTATTTTTTTTAATCCTTTCTTTACTGTAAGTTTGGGTTAGATTTCAACTTGTATTCTGAGCTAGTAGAAACAATCTTATTCAATAGATGCAACTTTTGTGCTTTCCTAGTACTATGTTTCCTATCAAATAATTATGAAAATAACACAATCAAATATTGAGATACTTAATTGGTAAAATTTCACCTTTTATACTTATAGATAAAAATTAAATATAATAAAAATCTATAAAAAATAATAAACCTAGAATTTAAATAAATAGAGAAAATGATTGGTTTTCAAAAAAAAAAAATTATAATGGGAGTAAAACCAGATATATATAATAGGAAAATTGGAAGATTTTAATAAAGATAATTTTAAAATAATAACTGTACGTAAAAATTAAAAATAATTAAAAAAATTAAAAAATTTGATCCTTTTCTCAACATTTCTAACAAATTTGCATTCCAAGCATAAGTAATAAAACTATTCTTTTTCTCAATATCACAGTTGTGACTTTATTAATCTAAGTCAAACAAAATCTTTGAGTAGTCATATTATAAAATTTCGACAAGTTATGATTTAATTTTGATCTTTTTGTGATAATAAAGAAAAAAGATGAACTCTATTATCAAAATAACGAGACAAGGATGTTAATCGTTATAAGGATGAGACATGGCAATTACTTATTAGGTACAACTTAAAAATTTTTATATATAATAGAAGGAATAATGGGATTGAAGGGAAAATTTGAGAGCAATTATCAAAAAAAAAAGAAATATAATCTTAACATCTTTTTTTTCTCTTTGGATGTTGATAACATTCTTTTCTTGTCTAATAACATTATTTTTTTTTAGCAGAAACCAAAAATGAGTTGCAAGTAATAATGAATGAAAAAAAAAATTTATACGGATTTGAATACTAGATCGTGGATACTGATGTTCTTTGGTCGTTGGGTTTCAATTAACCACACTTCTGAGGAGTGGTCGATTTGAGATTGTACAAGACTACACTTCATTCACATACACATCATCCTCATTTATCCTCTGAAGTAATACCTTACGGTACTTCTGGAGACTAAACAGATAAAGAGAGAAGTAGTTATAATGAATGAATCATTATTTACTCATAAAAAAAAAGTTTAATTTGAAAATAATTAAACTATAATAAAGGTTATAAAATATCACAATAAGGAAAATATTGAGAAAATACGAGTATTAGGATAAAGGAATACAGTATACCAGAAGTGAGAGAATTTGGGTTTATAGGTAGTAAAATTATTAAGGATGGAGGAGATAATACAGAAATCAAAAGGAGAATGGCAAAGAGAAATTTAATGCAAGAAAGAAGTCCGTTAGCATAAAATACTGATCTATGAGTTAGAAAGAATTTTTGAAAATATTTATATGGAGCTTTGTGGTAATGAAACACAGAAAATAGAAAAAACATAAAGGAAATGAATAATGATTGTAAAACTGTAACGCTATCTATAAATGCTGAAATTATGTAGGTTGATAGAATTGAAATTATGAAACCCTAAGATGAATAGAAGAAGAAAGAAATTTGTGATAGGATTTACTTTCATGAATTACCTCCATCTCAAAAAATAAATTTTAGATGACTTTTTTTATGTGTAATTTTTTTCCACGATTACAAATGCTCGTTAAGTATTACAACTTTTGTTTGCCAGTTTTTTTTTAATAATTTTTTTGTTTTTTAATAATAAGTTTTTCATAATTTTCTTGAAGTTATTTTGTTAATAATTTGGTTGTTTATAATAGTTGTTTATTTAAGAATAAAATTAAAAAAAAAAATTAATTACAAAGTAAGTAATAAAATGAAAAATTTCTTTCTTTTATTGTATTAAACTAACACTAACCGACTCCGTAAAATATTGTCTTAAGTAACATATACTATCTAAATAAAGAAAAACAAAAGTGTAAATGAATTAAATTCTGCAAGGGCAAATTTATTGAACAAACGTAAAAAAAACCCAAAAAATTAGTTTTAAAAAAATAATTTTTCGATAATTTTTATAAAAATTATTATTTAGAATTAAATAATAATTTTGTGTCAATCACTTGGCAATCATTAAATCAAAACTTTATATATGTAAAAATTTTAACTTTGTACTTATTTGTGAGATTATTTTGTTAAGTTCAAACTCATTACAAACATATGTTTTCAAAATATTAATTTAATCTTTTGTATTATAACCTTTATTGTATTTATATTAAATCTTTTGAAATATTATTTATTAAAATATATGTATTAGGAATTATAATGACGCATCAAGAATTAAGAGAAAGGACGTCCTAGTGTGAAAATATAATTATATATCCACGCAGGTGATCATTTGCTTAGAAAGGATAAATAATTCTGAGCAAATGATAAGAATATATAAGTTATATATTAAGGAAAAGCTGTGGTTATGTGTACTGTATAAATTTCAGGGAGATATTACTCGTCTAATAATTTATAATTAATTCTTTAGTTATATTAGTTTTAAAAGTTCTTTAATCCTGCTATAAAACTTAGATTTTATGAGTCTTATGAGGAATAATCTGATTAATCCTATAAATTTTTCATTAATGATAATTAACTGAAAGATTATTGGTCTTATTAACAAAATTTGGGTTCATAAAGTAAAAAAAAATAGTCCAAAAACATAAACTGAAAAACTCATCGAATTTTAATTTTCAAAAACTTATCTTTTAGTTCACACCGTGAAATTAACATTAATTTATTAAAAAAAATTTCGTAATATATATTTTTTTTTTTTTTAGTATAATTTGGACCAAATATATTTATATATGTTTGTGATCTGGTTGTTTATAATATGTTTTAATTTTTATAAAGTTGAACATTTTTTCTACTAAAAAATTTTGAAATTAATAAAATTTAGTTAATCGGTAACTTTTTAGTAATTTTTTTCTTCAATACACTTTTAACTATTTTATAGTTAAACTATTAGTTTGAGGCCGGCATTGTGTATACCTATACGTATTGAAGTGTTTGTTAAGTTGTTTATATCAAATTGATTTTAAAACCAATTTAATTTTTATTATCAAATTATTTATTTTGAAGATTTTTCTTTTTCTTATTAGCTTCATTAAACGGTGATATTAGATTTTAAAAAAATTTTACTTAAGCATATTTGTTAAGCTTAACCTGCAAATAAATCTTTTCAGGAAACGTTTTCTTAAAATTTATTCCTCATTTCTAAAAAGCACATGCTCCCTTTTTTTTTTAGCTCTCTTTTAATTTTTATTATTAACAGTCAGGAAAGTCATGCAGTTCTTTGACAGCCTTTTTTCTTTTTAAGAATAAACTTAACAATTTTTCCACAATTAATACCCACAATAGCTTCATTATTCTTTAATTAAAATATAAATGATCACTCGTAAAATATGTTAGGCTAAGCAACTAGAATTAAGTAACGGTAATAAATAATTGCCTGTATATACATAATCTAATTTTGTTCCAATATTTCAGTTAAATGTATTAGTAAAACATCACTAAATTTCCTATTTATTTAAAGAGATTGTGTGTTAACAACGATTTAACAACATGATGTAATTATGAACAAATTAATACAGTCTAGCAGCTGTATTTCAAAATTGATCACGGGAACTTTAATCTGATTTTATTTACTTTTACATTTAATCTATATTATAAAATTTATTTTAATACGATAAGAAAGCTACAGTCTTAGGGGATATCATGAAATATTATAAATAAATTTATATACCAAAATACGAAAGATAAATTGATGGTTCTGGCTAATAATTGGTTCGGCGATCTGCTAAAACCGTTTAAAATTGACCGAGTTTGTTTCCCGTGAAAAATACTTTATATATAAATATATATGTATATTACACTAGGATATATATATATTTCCTTTTGCTTATTTTAAGTTCTTAATTATACGAATGAGTAAGTCGGTATTATTACAAAGAGTAAACAAATAAAAATAATTAAAAAATCAAAGTTTTTTATACTCCTCTAATAATAAAAAAAAAAAAAAAAAAAAATACAAAAAATCTGTTACCCAAAAAATTACCAAAATTTGATCAATAAATTAAGCAAATGCACATTTTATCTACATTACAAAAAAAAAATTTGCCATTAAATAAAAATAAAACTAAATAAAAATTATTTATTCATTTATGGTTATTATTGTTATTATTTTTTTTGAAAGAGCGGGCATTAATAGCTTTGGTTATTATCCTGGTGCTTATTTAAAGATGCCATGCCTGACCATAATTCGAGCCAGGCACAGAAATTTTCAGATTTCAACGGAAATATCCATTTTGACCATCCCTTAATCCATTTTGACTGATTTTGGCATGACGTCTATATATACATATGTATCTCACATAACTCAAAAACGATTAGCCGTAGGATGTTAAAATTTTGAATTTAGTACCTTTGGAACATCCAGTTGTACACCTCTCTTTTGATTGCGATCGACTGAATCACAAGAGTTCAAAAAAGCACAAATCCAAAAAAAACAATTGGATTTTGGACTTTCTCTTTAACTGCAGTAATAAGCCCTCATTGAGAGCTTTTAAATGATATGTCATAAGTGGTTCCATATACTTATATATATACTAATACATATACATTTATATTATGTATTATACATATACTTATTTTCATTGGTTCCATAGTTATAGTCAAATAAAATTTTAATTGATGAAGTATTTGGATCTTCAAGGAGCTGGCACATCAGTTCGAATCAAACTTCATCTCCTTTTTTTTATTTAAATATATTGACTTATTAACGTATGATCGTAAAAAAAATTATAACAATAAATAATATTTCAATAATAACAATTAAAAAAAAAGAAAAGGTATGTACTTTTTATTTTAACAAAAATGTGTATAAGCAACTTAAGAAGCGTAAAAGAATGTCATGTAATGTCCACATCAGATTTTTGAGTTACATATTAATGAACGAAATAATAAGTGAATAAAAAATCTGATGTGGACACCATATGACGTCCTTAAGTACATAAAATTTTATTTCATTAATAACTTCTGATATGTTTTCATACTTTTTTTATTGTTATTGAATTGTTTTTTATCGTCAAATTTTTTTTTTACAATTATAGGTTAATAATTATTAATAAATCAATATATTTAAATAAAAAAAAAAGAGGATGAAGTTTAATTTTAACTGATGTGCCTGCCCCTTGAAGATCCATATATTTCATTAATTAAAATTTTATTTCATTATATCAAAAAAAATTGACTATATTAACAATTGATTTATATTATACAATTGAATATAATCAAAACTGTTTAAAAAAGCCCAAAATCCAACAAAAAAAATTGGGTTTTTGGCATTTTAAAACGGTATGTGCAGAACTAGATGTTACTACGGTACTAAATACAAAATTTAAGCATTTTACAGCTAATCGTTTTTGAGTTATGCGAGATATGAACGTACGTACATACGTCGCGCTGAAACTAGTAAAAATGGATATTTCCGTTGAAATCTGAAAACCAAACTTTTTCGCGATCACAATACTTCCCTTACTTCGTACAAGGAAATAAAAACCATTAATAGCTGATTTTAAAAACCTAGAGCTCGTTTTAAAAATTTTTTAAATACTTTAATATGAAAAAATTTACATGTTTTTACCTACAGTTGAAAAAAAATTATTAATCTAAATAGAAACAATAAATTAGGAGCTTTGAATTCGAAAATTTTGTTTTTTTACTTCCAAATAAGTAAGCTTCAAATTAAACTGAGCTACAGAAAAACCCAACCAATAAAGAACACCAATACCCATGATCTAGTATTCAAATCCGTAATGGTTAAACTCCTAAAAAACGTTAGATGCTTTTATACGGATGTGAATATAGAACAAAGTATATCTTTGGACTTTGGTGATAGGGGTTCAATTAATCAAACGTCTCAGGAATGGTTGGCCGGAGTCTGTAAAAGACTATACGTCATTTACATATCATATACTCATCTCGTTGGTTATTGTATATTAGTTAATCTATAAACAGATGCAAAGTACACATTAAAAAAAATAATATATGTTTATAGGAAACTTTTAATTTATTTTTGATAAAACACTACTCGCTACAGTTTGATTACATAGCTTTAAACAAAGTCAGTCATAGCTTTAAACAGAGTCAGAAGTAGGCTTAGATTAGTTTAAGACTACAGGGTTACCAGGAGGAAGTAGGCTTAATTATTAGGGTAATTAGAGGGCATAAAGGCGGGGGAAAAAACATGCGCGACGAAACGTGGCGACGTGTAGGGAAAGGGAGGCAGCCTGATTGCTGAGGATGCCTTGGTCCAGGACATACGCAAGAGTGTACTGGGTCAGGGTACTTCCGATGAAGCATTATGGCCCCTCTAAGGTTTGAGAGGTCGCGTGCGGGTGTGGGAGGGGCACTCGCGCATTTTTCAATGCGAATGCCGCCCCTTAAGATACGGCTAGTAGGGCGGGATTGGAGGAGGGACGTGTTGGCTCACCACAAGCGGGGAGTCGCCACGCCCTAACGATCCCAGGAGGACACCAAAGGGGATTCCGCTGCAGGAGCCCAAGCAGGAAGGGTAAATGATTAGGTTTAATCTGCTGCCACGACTTCCAAGGCTGGCCGATGGTATGCCGAAAGGTGATTCCAGTCGCTCCTGGTAAACAGGGAGGGTGGTTTAGTCGGTAGGGAGTTGAAGAAACTCTGTTCATGGATACCACGGTTCCATGTTTCGGAGCCTACTTAGCTTTATGCTAGGCCATGGCGGCAGCGTCCTGGTTTCGAGCCCAATACAACCCCACAAAGAACCTGTGGGGCGTGCATAAACGCATTCTCGTTCCTCATCGAAAAAAAAATAGTCAGTCGAGAATATCAATTATTTGGTAAGTAGGTACAACAAATTTATATAAAAAAGAATCATGTATTTTAATTTTCACTGTAAACGTTTTAATTAATATTAAAAGAGAAAATATCAAGAAATAAAGGCCCCGCCTTAACAAACTGTAAATGAAGTAGAATCTAATATTAATTTATAATTACAGAAAAAGTATTTCTTAAACGTTTTTAATTTTGGTTAAAAACTTTTTTGAAATTTTTTTATACTTGGTGGTTCGTGATAACAGAAATTTACATATAATAACTTAACGAAGTATTTTTTAGTTATAAAATCTAATAAAAAAGAAAAATTCTCTTAATAGTAGAATGAGAGA
>JAAAKQ030064826.1:0-15664 GCA_010016005.3 Zanna intricata
TCATTGTATGTTACAAGTATTATGTAATAGTTTGTTGTAATTTTATTCGACATAAATGTTAAATTTCATTATTATTACTTAGACAATACAAATGTTACTATTACTGTAAATTAAGTTCATTATACAGTTTTTCATTCTTACCAGAGTACTGTTACTTTTATTTTATTAACTTATCAATTTTCCTCCATACGGCTAGTAGTTTAGCCAACGCGCTAACAATCATTAAAAAACTAGTGATTTAATACAATTAAGGAATTTAATATTTAATAATATATTATGTATAACAAGTGTTTACGTATAATTTTTTAATGTCTATGTATCGCTATTAACTGCTGATAAAATTCTGGATGTGAATAACGTTAATATCCTCGTCCAATATTACTCACTTTTAATTATTTATTTGCCTATAATAGAAATACAATAGGAAAATCCATACTTTTGAAGTGATAACATTTTTTGGCACATTGTGCCGAATACTTTTGTGATAGACTTTTGCATGAAGAAAAACTAACTGGCACATAATCAAAAATCAACAAAACGAACAAATCAACAAATCAAAAACGAGACGCTAATCATATATGTAGCAGAGAAAGACATGGAGCGAGAATTTATACATATTATGCGTATAATAAATACAGAATGAGAGGTAGGAGAAAAAAAATCGATGATCCGTCGGTGATTCTCAATACATTTCTCTTTCTTTCTTTCTCTCTCACATTCAGTATTCTTACGCAAAATCGCATATACGTTTACATTAATATAAAGTAAAGAAAAACGTTGATTCCACTTTTTTTTTGTTTTTCCCGCACTTTTTCTCTCTTTCTATATACACATGTACTCGATTTCGAAGACGAGAGTTCTAAGGTTCAAATCCTAATAAAAAAAAACTTTTACACGGATTTGAATATTAGATCGTGGATACCGGTGTTGTTTGGTGGTTGGGTTTCAATTAACTACACTTCTCAGGAGTGGTCGACCTGAGATTGTACAAGACTACATTTCATTCACATCATTCTCATTCATCCTCTGAAGTATTACCTTACGGTAGTTCCGGATGCTAAACAGATAAAGAGAGAGAGAGTACACATATATTATACAACAATACAGTATAGAAAAACAATTTAATTTTTATTATCAAATTATTTAATTAACCATTATGCTATATTATAAATTGATTTCTTAAGTAGTCTATTCAGTTCTTTTAAATGATTAATTCTGATATATGGTGAAGCCCATATATTAGAATCAAATGTAATTATTAACCAATGATCCGGTACTTATTGTTTTAAGTTTCACTTCTGTTGGCCAGTCCCGCGACTGGCTATTTTTTTTTTCAATATGTTAATGTTTTTTAAATTAATTTTTTTGAGTGTTATTTTTCTGTTTGTAATTAAAACAATGCATGCTTTTAATTTTAGGTTTAAAAAATATATCGCAATGCTGTACTTCATGTCATATAGGCTTCTAGCCGGCCTCCGTAGCCGAGTGGTAGCGTCTCGGCTTTTCATCCGGAGGTCCCGGGTTCGAATCCCGGTCAGGTATGGCATTTTTCACACATGCTAGAATTCGTTCATCTCATCCTCTGAAAATATAAGCTAACGGTGGTTCCGGAGGTGAAAAAAAAAATAATAAAATAAAAAAATATAGATTTCTACTTAGGGAATAAATTATAATATAATTTAATATATCACTTGCAACTTATGCATTATATTAATCATATATTTATTATTTTGTTTTTTTTTTTTTAGATTATTCAAAGATGTGCCAACTGTATTCATTCCTGTATTTTGGATAGAACATAGGTTTTCATTAACAGCGGAATTAGCAACTAAACTTCGTTTAGCAGCATTAGCACCATCTATTGGTTATACTATTGCAGCTGTAATATTTTTCTCTGGAATTATTATAATCCTAGTGACAGTAGGTTATCGCAAAAATAATATAAGTGAAAAAGATTCAGATAAAAAACCAACGACAACAGTAAAATTTGTATCAAAAAAATCAAAAGATATATCATAATAATTTTGTGTATATAGTTTTTTTTTATGTATTGTATTAATAGGAGATTTTTCTACTGAATTATTATATTTTTAGAACTGTTGCAAAAAAAAAATATTTAGAAAGATATCTTTAAGGTATGTATAAAAATAGTGGTAAAGAAATGAACATTGAATATTTAGCTAATGACAAAGAACGAATTTTTATACTATTGAGATACTTTTAAAACTTTTAATAGATATTTTATTTATTAAGTCATGATACAGGATTATTTTCACAAGAAAGTTAGCAAGACTATAAAAATTATTCAAAATTTTTCCAACTAAATTTAAAGAAGTAGGAAAATTGGATAGAAAAAAAAAGAAGAAAAATAATGTTATTTTTTAAAGTACAATTTTTTGATTAAAAAATATAGTAAAAAAATCGATGTAACTTAATATAATTTTTAGTAAATAGTTTGTTATACATCTTTTTATACAAATTTTTGTAATTAATAAAGATTTTATTAAATCATTGTAATCGTAATTAATAAATCTTTTATTACTACCTTATTTCTGGTTTTTATAGTTTTTTTTTATAAATTAACAAAAATATATATATATATATATATATATATATATAACTACGCAATACAAATTCAATTAATACCTGATTTAATTAATGAGATTATTAAATAATTTATTTGGGGATGAACTTTAATTGAAATAGATGTAAAATTATTTCATTAAATTATATGAAACATTTTAATTGACTTAAAAAACTGGGAGATTATCAATTTGACCGGTATGTATTTAGGTCAGTCTTGCTTTACACCTTATACAAAAATTTTGATGATTGTATAATATTTTTTATTATGATTTCGTATCAAGTTTTTTCAAGATAACTTAAATGAAAAAAAAAAGTTTTTTTAAAATGAAAAATTGAAGATTTTTTTTTTATTGTCATCATTTTGTACTGGTTTATTATAATATATTGATATATAATTTGTTATCATAATGATATTTAAATATTTTTAACCCTAAATTATTGGATAGAAAAAGTTACTTGAAAAATTCTTCTGACTTTTATACTAATGCGCTGTATAAAAGTAACTAACAAAATAAATATTCCTGGATTCCAGAAAGTCATATTTACATTCGATCATTATATAATTTTTACGTATCCTTTCGATATTTTAAAAGGAATACTATAAAGTTGAGGTTTCTCACTTTCGTATCCCTTTCAAAAGGCCTTTTTTTTTATAAAGACTACGTATTTATAAGCTTACTTGTAATTTAAATAATACAAGGTGCATTAAAAAATTAATTCGCCTTTTAAAAACCCACTACAAAGTGAAAATAATATTTTTAAAATTCTTCAACGTTTAAAATCTGGGCCAATTTAAAGGTTAGTTAATTTCTGATATTTGTTTTTAATTTGACATCAAAAAAAAAAATTGAATAAGCCAAAATAATAATAAGTATTATTTTTTAATTTTTATAGGTTTTTTTTTTAATCATTTATCATTTTTTGAAATTTATTTTGTAACGATAAATTTAAAAAATGGAAATATAATGTTTATCCATTTTTATTTACTAAAACCGAAAATTTAATTTACCAGAAAAAACTAACTGAATTAACGAACGTAATTTCAGCATTATAGGAGACATAATATTTCTATTTATGTTTATAAACATAAATCGAGAATTGCCAAATAGGGGGAGGGGATTTGTATTTAAGTATTTCGGTGTTGAAGTCTGTTTGAGTTCATAAATTGGAATTTCCTGTATCAAAATTTTTAAATCTTGCATTGGGAACTTTGAAAAGATTAAAGTTTGAAATCGGGATCTTAAAGAGATATAAGGTTATAAGAGCCCAGACCTCGGTTAGGGCTGGATCTAATGAAAATCTTTCTAGTAAAAATTAACCTTCTTAGAAAAAGTTTAAATTACAAAAAAATGTTCAAAAAATTACTCTTGAATCTAAAAATAATGTTTTATACGAGATTTTCAATTTTCTTCAGTTTTTTCCATTACAACTAGATACACCTATTTATATGCATAACAAGGTATTATTGACGTAAAAGTTTAAGTCAATAATACCTTAAAAAGTTTACGTAACAAAGTTTACGTAAAAAGTTATCGTTTAGAATTGAATCTAAAGGGTAAAGAGCTGGTATCGGTTAAATATAAATAAATGTCGACTATTTTTATATTTCTTAGTAATTAATAATGTTTAAACTTACTGCATACATTTGTATTTAAATATCGGAGACGAATGTTTTGTTGGTAGAATGAATAAACGCAGACGGAGGCGTTAGTGCTCTGCGTTTGCGCACCGTCGCTGTGTTCACAGACCTGTCTCAACAGGTACTAAGCGATCCGTTACTATGCTCTACTGTGTTATTGTATTGTAATTTGTATAGAACTGTTAACAATAAATTTTATAATTATTTACTAGGGTACTTTGTTTTAATATATGTAAAAATGAAATTAATTTTGGAATATTTTATAATCAGGTGAGACACTTAATGCTAAATTTAATTAATTTAGTTGTAAAAATAATATTCGTACTTTTGTTTGCTTTCAAAGTACAAGTATTGTTAAGTCGGATGAGTATTTAAAACCAATATAAAGAATCATTCCTTTTTCTTCTTCTTCTTATTATTATTATTATTACTGCCTCTTGTTTAAAATTATGATATTTTTTCGGAACTTCACAGCCAAAAACAGAATTATAATTTTAGTTCATATATTTAACATTAATTAGACGATGTTAGCGGGCAAAGCAAACGTAGGTTATGTTTGATTAGGGTATGATGATATACGTACGATTCCGTGTACTGACGAATCGTACGTAAACATAACCTCATCAAATTTAACCTAAGCTCGTATCACTCGCTAACTTCGTCACTCTCACCCACTCTCTCTCTCTCTCTTTATGTTTATCCTCCGGAACTACCGTAAGGTATCATTTCAGAGGATGATATGTATGAATGTGAATGAAGTGTAATCTTGTTCAATCTCAGGTCACCACTCCTGAGAAATGTGGTTAATTGAAATCCTACCACCAAAGAACACCGGAATCCAAAATCCAGTATTCAAATCCGTATGAAAGCAAATGCCTTTACTAGGACTTGAACCTTAGAACTCTCGATTTCGAAATCACCTGATTTGCAAAATCGCGTTAACCACTAGACCAGCCCGTTAGGCTTGCGCTAACTTCGTCTAATTAATATTAAATATTCGAATTTTATAGTACAACCAGATAATATGCTAAGTATAATGATTCATAAAAAAAAGTGATAACCTTTGGCTGTGAAATTTCGAAAAATTACCAAAATTATACCCATCAATAAATGGGTATAATTTTGGTAATTTTTGCTTAATAGATGCATTATTATGCATCTGTTAAGCAAAATTTGAATAATTTGAATATTTTTATATTTTTTAATTTAAAATGTTTAATTAAAAAAAAATTTCAACAAAATGTAAAACCGATACGTGAAGATATAAGGAATAGCGTTAAATATTTTCAGATAAAAGAAACTTTAGCGGTAGTTTTAGCAATTGAGTTGCCGATTTTTTTTTATTGTTTTTATTTCGTTCAACGAAATGTATTTTATATGTTGAATTTGAACGTACATCCAATTCGTACATGTTTCATGCTGTTGGATAATCGACTTCACCACACCAACTCTTTTTTCACTTTTGAAAGTATCCATTCGTAAAAAAAAAATTCATATATAGAATTAAATATGATCACTAAATTGTTTTATCTTTTTTTTTGTTTTATTTCTTTGAGTCTCTTTCATCAGGGTCTGACAAAATAAAGATTCTCTTTAAATCTTATTTTTAACTCATATCGCTTTCCTTATTACATTATTTAAAATAAAAAAAACAGGTGAATTCTAGTTATGCGATATACTCCACAAAATTCTAAGAATTGTACCACCATCTGCCGGGCGAATTGAATAAAGAATGAACGGTTTAGCCGTTATTTGATTTAATAATGTATTATTTTATTTAATATTTCTGAACAAAATTTGTAAAAATATGTTTCCCAATATTCTAGTAAACTTAACAAAGTATTATTGTTGTTGTACAACCCAAAAATACCAATTAAAGGATATCAATTGAAATAATACCAATTATTTTACCCGTTACTTTAATATAAAGTAACGAAATAATAGTCTAATTTCGAGCAAATAAAATGTAATCTGAATACATGAAATACTGAGTACGTGAATTTACATAAAATGAAGTTACATGACATATTATAAAATAATTTGTAAGCGGTATTGAAATCGTACAAATAAAAAAGAAAAATATAAATCGAAATATCCATAAAAAAGATATAATAAACCAAAGAGATTAAGATACAAGATATACGGATAATAGAAAATTTAATTCCTTTTATACCTATTGAAGAATTCAAAATTTGTCGGGGTGAGGAGTATTCCATAAGGCCACCCACAGTTACCCTAATATCGGTGGGGTGCAAAACAAGATAATCCGGAGGCCACCTCAGGGTGGAAACTGATAGCCATTGTGTAAGTGCCACCCGAGCGTGATAAGCCTCTAGCCCCTCGCAAAACTACCGCGCTGACAAACATGTTCGTTCAAAAACCAACCAACCGCTGAATAGATCTAAACCTACACCCTTTATCCCTTCCTCCTATCTTCTTACCCTAAAAATCATCCTTTATACAATGCATCACACAATAAGTGCTTACCGACAAAACGATTCTTAAATGCACAATTTAAAAATTAGGTTAAGGGGAATAATCAATAAGTTAGTATAGTATTTTTTTTTAAAAATTGTATATTTAAGTTGTAAAGCAATAAAAAATTCTACAGAACATATTTATTATATTATTATCATGTAAAAATTAAGAGTAATTTAATCAAATCGATTGAATAAAATTAATTTCAAAATGTTACTATCGATAAAACTGTTTATCGATAAAACTGAATACAAATTAATCATTTTACAAGACATTTATTTTTTAAATCATATGTTTTAATGAATAACAATTATGTAATTAACATACACATATGACAATTTAAAACATCAAAAAAATGTTTATCAGACAAACATTTCCTAGAAATTTTAAAGAATTTTAAACATATACCAATTATGTAGATTTCACACGAAAGCTACTTATTATAATGGGTTCTATGATTCGACTCCCGGAAAATTTCGACATATCTTCGCGTTTCACATCCCTCAGATCCCAAAATCACTGTCATTTCAAAAGTTTATATATATACATTTGTATATATATTTCACTTTCTTGTGGACACGGTTATTGCTGTAATTTTGCGCCAATCACTTTCAAATTGATACAAAAAATATAACGACCAAAAATCTCGGTCGAGATCGTTAATGGGAAAAATCGGTACCATGGGGGTGAAAGGGGGGAGAGGCTTTTTTGAAAAAAAAAACAAAATCACTAGTATTAAGTAAAATATCGAATATGTTTAAAATTCCTATTATTCTTTGAATGAAGGCCTAAAACTTATGTAAGTAAAATTTTTGGTATCGCCAATTATTGGGCCAGGGGGCAGAGAAATTGGAGTTTCAAAGACAAAAACCCCATACTTAATAGGCATAGTATCGAATCGGTTTAAAGTATTCGTTAGTCCTCTGAACATTACCTAAAACTTTTGTCTGAGAAAATTTTTGATATGACCAACTCTTACGCCAAGGGATGACGAAATGTTGCTGGAATTGTAAGAGGATGGGGCTTATCTTATGCTAAACATGTGAAACGTTTTTTCACATGCAATTATTCTCGTATTGAGTAAATTTGAAGTTTTTCTTAACTTTAAGGTAGAAATCTTTTTTATCCCCTACTTAGCACCAGTGAAATTTACCTCCGCCTCCCGGCGTGCCGAAAGGGAATTTTTTTTTTTCGAAATTTTCAGGTATCATAATTAATACGCATAATTTACGTTATTACAGTAAGGGAATACTACTATTGTCTGGTTGATGGTAGAAATACCTCATTTACCAGTTATAATTTCCTATTTTTATTATTACTGTTTTTTTATTTGTTGTAACTGTAAAAAAAACTTTCGATCGCCTTAAAAAAAACTTTTCATTTTATTACCTTTTCTACCGTCTCTCTCATCCTTTGACAAAATTCGTTTAATATTTAACCATTTAGAACTTTTCCGATTTCTTGAAACAGTTATTTTTCGTTTTTAATTTAGAAAAATAATTAAATTATAATTAGGATTCTTTTTGTTAATCTGTTGTTCTCGGTTATTTTTAATTTAGCGAAAAAAGTCTAACCTTTTTCTTATAGTCCGTTATTTTTTCAAGAAACGTGCGAGTCCGGCGGGGAGAAAATCTACAAATAAACCTCCCATGGGTGTGAGTTGGTTGGAGGGGGGGGGGTTATTATTATTACATTAAAAACCAAATATTTAAAGACTCTTACCAATAAATAAATACCTTTTTTTAAAAATTTATAATTAGAACTTAGATTTAAAAATAAAACTCTGTTGCAGTAAATGCGTCAGAAATGCAGATTTTCGGTTTTAATTAAAAAAGAAAACATTTTGCACTGCTATATTGATCTTTGAAAAATAATATTGCATTCGACATTTTTTTGAATTTCATGTTGTTAGCGTAATGTGTTTAGGCGGTTTCCATGGCGCGAGTAATAGTGTCTCGGTGTTACATCCGGAGATCCGGGGTTCGAATCCCGGTCAGGAATTTTCACATGCTACAATACTGTCACTTCATCTCGTTCTTCTTATTAGTATCATACGGTGGTTCCGGAAGCTATAAAAAGAGATCTGTAATGGTATTATTATATATTTAAAAATGCAAAACTTAATTTTTTAGGCAACAACACATTTTCGTTAATAACAGATCAGAAGATTCATCACACCATAAAACGCATTTTTACATATAAAAACATAAGCTAAATAAAAAACATCACCATATATGTTAATCTGAACCTATATATTTCTTCCTAAAAACACTATTTATTTTATTTCTGCTGGGATTTTTAAAAAAATTATCTTTTCTGTTTCTTTATTCAAACGCAACGTGGTGTGAACACAGTAACAAAAACATATACTGTGGTGTAACACAGTATAAAAATGCCCGTTTTTTTATATTTCATTAAAAACGTATATTTAATTTAACTATTAAAATTGACTATTTTCTCACAGCAACAGATGTCGGTGCTATTAATAAAACAAAAGCATATTTGACGATCGTTGCCATATCAAATCTTTCGCAGATTCGTGTTGTGACGCACACATTTCCTCAAGAGACAGATCTGCTAAGTCACAAAAAATAGACGTATTCTGTTAGTGTTGTAGAGACGAAAAAGTTAATTCTGTCTATCAATTTTTTTTAAATCAGCTGTCTGGAATATAAACAAAAAATATTTCCGTCCTGAATATTCATAAATATTTTACCTCCGAATTAAAGGGAAATTTGTGAAAAATTAAAATATTAAAAAAATTTCTAATTTTCGGATGGACACTTTCAGAATTTCCCCCCTCCCAAAAAAAGTTTTCGGTACCTTTTCGTTATGTCACATAAAAATTTTTGCCCAAATCAATTCAAAAATAATTTCTTAGCGAGAAAAAAGGTATAACAATTTTTTTTTTTTTTTATTAAATCAAGTAAACATACGAGTAATTATTATTCGCCTTGGATCAAAGAAATGTTACATCAAACGATAAAAAAATAAATTTTATTTCTTCATTAATACAAAACAATATATAAATCATTGATTTTAAAATATCGTAACAATCGTTAATTATGAATACATAAACATAAAAAGCAAATAAAGTTACAACAGACTGATTTTAAGTACTAGAAAAATTTGAAATATTTTCTAACATTACTTCAAACAGATCTTCTTCTTTCCTGTACCGATTACGCCATAAAAATTAACATAGATTCAATTATAGTTATGCAATTTGTTTTTTTTTTTTTGTACAATTTTCTTTCTTGTTTCGTCGCTTAGCAGATGCCCATAAATTTTCAATTTGTTGTGTGCGAGCACCATTCTCTGGATCTACAAAATGTTCATTATGGTTCACTGTTTAATATTGAGATCGTAACCTTCTAATAAAGGAATACTATCATAGGCTTTCCACATATCAGGTATTATTGTTGAACCTTTCTCAATGTAATATGTTATGAGACTAAGCAAAATTTCTTTTTTCCTATCTGGCATCGTATACATAAAACACACGTTTTTCACGACAGAATCCTCCAAAAAACACGATCTCTATTATATTTTCGTTTTGAAAAACTAGATTCATCTCTTTCTACTGTCATTCCTGGTCTACCAATTTTTTTGGAATTTTTCAATATCATAAGCACATACTTCACGTAAATAGTTTTTCCAGTCTGTGATTGCCTCTGATGCCATTCCCAATTCATGATACAAAATTTTATAGTTGTATATTCCTTTGACCAGCAGTAAATAATATTATAATAGTATGAAATGATGATTGCCTATTTTGTAACCAATGTATTATCATGGGTTACATGCGTAAACCAATTTCTGATCGGCAAGTTCGTTTTTTTCATAGCAATCATGTCCATTTAAATTTAATGTCATTAAATGTATTTTTTTACACTTTCGAATCCTATCTGATATATTTTTATCTTGTTAGAATTTTATGGTACTGTCTTTATTACTAATTTTTCGAGAGATAACGGGTTCGGTGCGTGGTCGATTAACTATTGAACATATTTACTTACTCAAATCATACAGAATTCACTGATAATACTCTACTTATCTAAGATTGTAGCAGTGCATAACTAGATGAAACAAATGAGTTTTCATCACGATATGAAGTTGTTAATAATTCATTTTAAGTTTTGAGAGTAAAATTATAGGAATTTAAAATTATAATGCGACATTTATGAACCGTATATTGTAACAATCGTTACAAAATCCCCCTGAATAGTCATTATACTTCTTTGATTTTTGACATAGAAATAATTTTCAAATTAAAAAAAAAATTATTTTTTTTTAAGTGAAAAAAAAATTTTTTTCCTCGCCAAACCAAGTTGTGAACATGTTAGGAACTTATTCCATATAACCATTTATACTTGTTTAGTTTATAAATATAATTTAACCAAACTTAACCTACGCTCGCTAATATTAACTGATTAACACAGTAATGTTTTGATTATTTAAATAATAAATTCAGTAGTTATGGCAATTATTATTATTATTTTTTTTAACCTCCGGAACCACCGTTAAGGTATATCTTCGGAAGATGAGATGAATGAATTATAGCGTGTGTGAAAAATGCCATGCCTGATTCCGGGATGACCGGGATTCGAACCCGGGACCTCCGGATGAAAGGCCGAGACGCTACCACTCGCGCTACGGAAGCCGGCAATTATTTATTATTTAAATAATCAAAACATTACTGTTAATTAGTCGAGGTTAGCAAGCGAAGCGAGCGTATGTTAAGTTTTTTCAATTTATATCTATAATTATAAGCAATAATGCTTATTGCATTTTTTTGCAAAAATATTTTTTAAAAAAATTTCAAAAACTTGAAAAAATATTTTTTTTACTTTTTTCTCGTCTAGAAATAATTTTTTTCCACATAATAATTATTTCTGTGTGATTTTGAATTGATATGGGCAAGAATTTTTGGGTGGCATAAAACGAAAGAGTACGAATTTTCCTTTCTTTTTTTTTTTAATGATATATTTTTAATATTGTGCAATATCATAACTCATTAAGAATCCATGTATTTTAATGATGAGATAAAATTAATTTGGTGAAACGGGAGTATAATTAAAAACTAATGAGGTGTATTTTTAAATATAACATTTAGTATAAATCATAGTTATAATTACTTTTATAAAAACAGTACAATACTTTTCTAATAAACGATAATTATACTACGGGATGAAACTCACTATATGTCGAAGTATCAAACTGATTAAATCTTTCTCAGTCTTATGTCGGTGACGCCATAGGAATTCACAAAAATAAGAATCCAACAAAATCTATTAGCCATCAATAAATATTGCATCATTGTTGTACATAATTTTTACGTTAATTAGATGAGGTTAGCCAGCGAAGCGAATGTGGATTACATCTGCAGGAAAAATCGTTATGATGATTTGTTTAGATATCGTTAAAAAAAAAGAAATAGAAAAATTCTGAGGAAAATTCCGAATGAGAACCTATTGGATGTATCTAATTCTTTTAATTTAACTAATATTTCTTCTTATACTGAACAATACAATAAAAAAGAAATTATTATAAAATAACCTAACTTACTAAAATTATACGTAAACTAATTAGAAAACCTTGTTTAATTCACATCGCTCTTTTCCAGAATGTAACTACCGGTATTGTTATTTAGAAAAGTTTTTGGCTGTAATTTGTCAATAATTAGATACTGTGTTACAAAATTTCAGAGTCATGCGATTTGTAACTCGTTTATAGCGATCGAATAAAGGAAACAAATTTTGATTAAAACTGAAGTTCGAGCTGTTACGACATTTGCTTTAATAGGTTTAACCCAAACGGACATACAAAAAGAGTTATAAGGACTTTTCCCCTTGTTTTCGACGATAACTGGGCAGCTAATTTAAATGTCTATGAACACTCCGAACGCCCTAAAACCGCTACAACCGATGAAGTCATCGCAAAAATCCACAATTCCGTATTAAATAATCGCCGACTGAATGTAATCGAGCTTGCTGATATTGTAAACATCTCAATTGACTGTGTTGACTACTTTACACGATTTCTTGGTTATGAAAAAGCTTTCCGCTTGATAGGTGCTGCGTTTATTCGACCGAAAACGCATTTGACTAAATTTCTCAACTGAGTTTACACTTTTTTAGGCGCGATTCTTATGAATTTATTCCATGTTTCTTCGAACAGTACATAAAAATCGATTTAACATTAAGCTCTAGAAACCAAATAGCGGTTTAAATATGGGTGGGAGCAGATGAAAGTACACCAAAGAAAGAGAAAAAAGAGAAAACGATTCTTTCTTTAGGAAAAGTCACTGCTACTGTTATTTTTGGGGGGGGGGATTCTTACGATGTGGTGCTCAAAGACTATCACACTACTTCTGAAAAAAGCAGGATCATATCGAGATTAAGCTTCACTGCTGCACCGATTGAAGGTTGGTATTTCGACTAAACGTCTACATTTGAGCGAAAAAACTCCTCTTTCACTAATATAATGCGCCTGCTCACAAGTCTCGGGTGTTTGCTACTAAACCTCATCACCTATGGTTGGAAACGTTCCACATCCTCGTATTTTCAAGGTTTTGGTTGTATATTTCTCTTTCCAAATCTGAAGAAACGGCTCGCTAGCCGAAGATTCATTTCATATTATGAGATTGACGCTGAAAAAATTGTTTATTTTGCTGCATTATTGTTTATACTGAGGTTTTAAAAAACTGAAAAGCCACTGGTCTAGATGTGTCGAATTGGAAAGTGACGAGGTTGAAAAAAAATTTCTTAAAAATCTTGCGTATTTTTTATCGGGCGGAAAATGTTCAGAAACGTCCTCATATGATAATAAAGAACATATGTAAAGAGGTTGTAATTGCTTCAATGTTTAATATAACACCAACGATATGTAAAGTTGTAGAACGCTTAAAGATAGACGTTTTACGTATGCACGGAGAACCAACATGTATATATTATGTATAGTAGCTAATTTGATGTAGTCGTTTAAATGAATAAGTACTGTTTCTTGGTTAAACGATTGACATAAATTTTAGTATATGCGTTAATGACGTTGAAGGGATAATAATATAACATAGTGTAATCTTGAGTAGAATAATTTTCTTGTATTGTTATTAAGCTTATGAATAATGAACTTCTATGATAGCATAAACGACTTATGAATGTTTTACTTATGAGTTATGTGTTAAAACTAATATGTTCGAAGTACTAAGAACTACTGACTTGACAGAAATGCTACTTACTACTGACCGAGCGTCTGAAATTGTACAGCCTTCTCCCGGTCTCTTTAGTGTAACTGAATATTACTCGAATCGAATATTAAAAACGAACCGACCATGTCGGTGTCTACCTTCAACGTTCTCAACGCATAGAACGTAACATAAAAACGTAACAATATACTGCACTTTAATTAAATTTTTCATCCGTTTAAGGCTTATTAAAATTTAGCGTAAAATAAAATGTATGCAAAGTCTTTATTTTTATGATTACAATAAATATGTAAAAAATAATAATAAATGAATAGTAATTGTTCCTTTGAAACTCAGAACATTGAAAACGTAAATGTCGTTTCCCTTGACACAGTTTTGGCTACAGAGAAATTAAAATTTAATTCTCAAAATAAAAGCTTATCAATATGATTCTGACAAAACGATAAAGCTAATAATTATTTAAATAACAATCCATTGTTTTACCTCGCTAGAACTTGTACTTATATTAAAAAAAAAAAGTCTAAATATAATAAATATTTAAATGAAATTATTTAATATTTTTTATCTTTTTTTTTTTTTTTTATTTATTTATTAATAACATTTCTCTTTACAGAGATGACCTGATAATAAATTCATTAAATGTATGATTCCATTCCTATCTATATACATTGTAAAATAATACGATAAAATTAAAGCTTTTTTTTTTCTAAATTCAATCATAAAAAAGAGGTTGTTTTGTTTGATTAATAAAAATAATAATAAAAACATTACATATACGCTGTATTAAATTAAGTATTCCTTAAAAAAAGACTGAAAATCATATTTTTAATCAAATTTATTGAATTACATTGAATTATTTTCTCCTTTTTTAAAAATATTTGTATAACTCCTCTCTCCATTTTTTAATTTTTTTTTTTTTGTTAACTAACAGTTTATACAATATGTATTTAATATTTCATAAAATATTAACATCTGAAAAAAAATATTATGATATTTTATTATAATGGTTTATATTATAGTATTATAAAATCAAAACCTGAAGTTTAAAAATTACAGCTGTTTTTTGAAGGGAATAAATTGAAAAAATGTTATATATTCTAGAATAATTTTTAGTGATAGTACATAACAAAAATTCAATGAATTTTGAACTTTCAAAAATGATTAGAGAAAAAAAAGAAAAAAAGATCAGAAAAGGTAATATACCAGAAATGAAAAGAAATCACATAATATTGCAGAAGTAAAAATGAAATTTTCTAAGAAACAAGAATAAAAACAAGAATTTTTTATGAAGTCGGAATTTAAAGGATGAAAATTTTTTTAATCTTTATTATAAATAGATCAATTTCTATTAGATAAATAGATAAAGAATAAATAGATAAATAGAATAGATGAGAGATCATTACTTGTAATTGTAATGAAAAAGAAAATTGGATTGAAAGAAGTAATAAATTACTTAAAGTGCAACAGGTAACAAAAAATACAACAAAAAATCGCTCTCGATTAATACTATAATTAAACTAAAAACGGTGGCTAAACCAATAATTTCTTACGCAAGCGTGACTTTATTTAGATTAAATCTGAAAAACAGGACTGAACCTTTGCTTAAAATCGAACGTACGATTCTTAGAACCTGCATAAATAAAAAATATAAACACAAAAATCAGTACAGATAATTAACTAATAAATTTCTGTACGAAAATTTGGAATCCTTAATTGATACTATGAAAAAGAAGCGGATTTCTTTCTGTGCACAC
>JAAAKQ030064848.1:0-11637 GCA_010016005.3 Zanna intricata
TCCTTGTTCCTTTCCATTCTTCTCTCTATTATCAATCTTAATGACAATATTGCTTCTCGAGTGCCCCTTCCCCTTTTATATCCAAACTGATCCTCCGAGAGTACATTGTCTATTGCTCTTTCTATTCTCTTATTAATCACATTAGTTAATATTTTGGAGGCATGAGATACTAAGCTGAGTGTATGATAGTTTTCACATCTGTTCGCACCATGTTTTTTTGGGGATAGGGATGATGATGCATTTCCCAAAATCCTTTGGTATTTTTAAGCTGAGTGTACGATAGTTTTCACATCTGTTCGCACCATGTTTTTTGGGGATAGGGATGATGATGCATTTCCCAAAATCCTTTGGTATTTTCCCTTCTTCATAGACCCTAAATATGATTTATATAATCTCTCCCTACTTCTTCTCCAATTGCCTTTAATAGTTCTGCTGGTATGTTATCACTTCCAGGTGCTTTTTGATTTTTTAATTTTTCAAATGCACGGTTAAATTCATCCTTCATAATCACCCTCTTCCTCTCCATCTCGCAAAAATTCACCTTCTACATCTGTTTCTAGATTAGCATCATCCCCATACAACTCTTCCAAATAGCGTTTCCATCTTTTTGCGGCAAGATCTTTGTCAAGCAAAATTGTTGCTTCTTCGTCCAGTATCGCACTTCCTGTACCATTCCTGTACCTTTCTTCCTTCCCAGGATTGTCTTAATTAATTTATATCCTTGTTCTATATTCTGGTTTTTCAAACACTGCTTCACTTCCTCACATCAAATTAATTCATCAGTCAAAAAATATAAAAATAACTGAAATTGCATAATTTGTCTTATATATTTAAAATAAGTAAACAAAATATTGTACAAGGATCCTTCAATAATTAAAAATGAATGACTATAGAAAAGTTATAATCTTTTCAATGACAATGAAAGTAATGCCACTTTTCAACCAAAGTTCCCTGCAATTTTTTTCAGAACTATGTGTAAAAAAATTATTCAAATCAATTTGTGTAAAAATTTTAAATTTTAAAAATAAAAATCTATCAATTATACAACACATTCATATATGTATAAATTGTTACCACATGCCTTTAACTCGGATGAAAAGGATGAAAATGTCAGTGGGGTACAGTATACAAAGCGCATGCACAGCAGACACTCCCACCACAAGCATCTATACTTCTACCATAGCAGCACTACCCCACCACAGCAGGCTTTAATAAATGAAGGCTTCCTAGCGTGAAACTTCAGTTCACCATCAACAGCCGCCTAGAGAAGACCTCGGAGAAGAAGAAGATGGAAGAAGCTGAAAGGAGTTCCCCAGTCGATTCAATGCTAGAGACCACCCTGCCGAAGCAGCAGGCCTGACCAGCCCGCCAATGGAGTCACTGGATGCTCCAGTGACTCCACTCCAGTGTGGAGGAAGCTCCATTCCCACTCCAGCTTGCCAGACTTCCATCGCCCTGGTCAGTGGACGCAACTACGAGAGCCGGCCCAGCTGGGATCTCTCAAGGAGAACCGCCTTGGCCACGCCAACGAATGATGACCGATGCCTACCTAACACTGCGGGGCTCTGGGTGTCTACCACACTGTAGTGGGAACCCAACCACCGCTGAGGGAAAGCCCGGTTGGATTTCAACAGATGAGCCACAACTCCCCGACTGCAGCCGAGTAAACTTTGGCAGAGACCATCTCCCGGATCCAGCCACTCTTCTCAGAGCTAACAACTACAGCGCTTCTCAGGGCTATCACGAGGTTTTAAACAACAATGAGCCACTGAAGCCATTCAGCCACCAAAAAGTTTTGAGATTCCACTGTTTTGCTAAAGCCGTTCGGGGACAACATATTTAAGTGAAAACAATTAGGAAACTTGTTTTATTTTAGATTATCATTTTTCTTATCTTTCTGTCTTCTGTCTTTCACTTAGTCCATTTTTTTTTACACTTTGTATATACAATTTCTTATATAGTTTCTTGACCATTGGTGAAATAAGGTCACCCAAAAGTTAATTTTCAAGTCGTGTTTCAGTATTTTGTTTTTAAATTCATAAAAGAAAATCCATGTATGCAGTCTGCGCTCGATACCTGAAAAGTTCCATAATGTTATATATAAATGAAAGGTTAGAAAATTCAGGATTTGTTTGGACAAAGGTTAATGCATCATTAAAAATGTTGAACAATCCTAGCTTAGTTTTATCTAGAATTGTAAATTTCAATTCTGAATATTCATTTTATACTTTATCTATAGCAATGTTTTTATTTGCCATAAATTCTTAGTATTTTTTGGAAAGCTGTATTATATTTTGCATTCCGAAATCAAAATTGTTTTCTGGATTTATAATATTTCATTATCCAATGGTTGCCAATCTTTTAATTCTTCAATTTTTAGTCTGCTCTCTTTAGTGCAAATATACAAGTTCATAAATGAAATTATAGCGTGATCTGTCAATATAATTTTGATGTTTCGATAATATTCCTCTATTGTCACTCCAAAAGATTTTGTGTCCCAAATATTGTTTTTTAGTTTGTTAATTTTAATTTTTATATACCAATGAGCATTAATAATTGTTAAATTACTTTGTTGTAGATATTTGTACAAAGATGTAAGCTCATCTTCTATATCTTTCAGAGCAAGTCTTACTCCCCGATATTGTGAATTAGAAGTTTTTCACAGTATTTACAAATGGGGTCATTCCATTTTGCTACCCGAGTTTAGCACCTTCAGTGAAATACCTGGATAACCATCTTACTTTATTTAATGGTTGAAATGATATAATATCATGCTCTGACACTTGAGCTAATTCGTTAAAATTTCTCTTTTTGATGCTTGATCGGTGAAACATTTTGTACACAGTTGTAATCAAATTTTTACATTTTGCATTATAGATAACATTTTTCCTTGCATTATCTAATCCTAAATCTTTCCTATGTGTTACACAATATTATTCAATTAAATATGATATGTTTCTTTTGAGATTTGCCGCTCTCTCATTTTTCTTTCCAAGGACAACACAGGCTCCAACACTTATAAAAATTAAATTTTTTGAACATCCAAATTATTTTTATTATAAAATTTTTAAATTTTTTCTACAATTGACATATCAAAATTTTTCAGTTTCACTATACCTCCAAATACAGTTTTGTATATAGTTTCATTATTAACATGCTATTTAATATACAGAATTAGCATTTTAATTCTTTTTGTAGAAATATCAGTTTACTCATCTACAGTAAGAGTATGAAAATCAGATTTTTTCACTTCATTAAGTACATTTTTTACAAGTGTAGAGCTTATGCATCAGCAAATTCCAATGCATAATTTTTGCTTCTCCACTATTGAGGTAGGTAATACATTTTCCCATTATTGATGTACATTAAGAACAGAATTAATTGATGCATTGATTTTTAATGAGGATATAATGTTTTCAGTTAGAATCTTTACCAAATCATTTTTCTGAAAATTTCTTGTTTTTCCTTTTTAAATTGATGTTAGTCAGAAGTTTCCATTAGAATTTTTAAAATTATTTCTTTCACAAAAAGGTCAGAAAAATTCAAATTTTATTTAGAAATGGTAAGTGGATAATATCAAATGGATTATTTGAGGACAAATGTAGTAATGTACTGTTTCATTAAATCCAAATTTTTGTAACTTTTCTTCATTTTTTTCAACATGTCTAACCCCATTTAGTTCTGAATTAAATTCTCTACAAATTATTTTTTTAAATTTCACATGTTATTACTCATTTAACGAAGTTATTGTATGTCAAACATAAAAAACAGGAGTTTTTACCCCAATTTATTGGTTTTCACCCCAAATTTCTAAAAAACTACTGCAGATATGGTTCTGGGACTTATTTTATTTGATTTTCCAGGTTAAAAACCATAAGAAACCATTAATTCTGAACTTCAATTAATGTCCTAAAAACTTTAGTATGCCCTTGTTTCACCAGGGATAGTTGAAATCCGAACAAAATCTTTCACTTGGCATAACTTGCAAACGAAGGCATTTTAGGACATGTGTTTATTTTAATTTTTTTCACGAGTAGAAGATATTATGAAAGTGTAGAGAGAACGTCGTGATACACTCTATATAGGAGGCGTCCATCTCATTCAGGCAAGATTGATGCCCCCTGCCTGGAGGAGCTAGAGGCATATCTGTAGGTGTAATATTGTCTCATTTCACAGTACCTCTGGGGTAATTTTATTAATTATCCAAGAAGAACTCAGTACTCTCTTCTTATTATCTTTAGTTTTTCCTACTCTGAGGTTTACTGTTGGCTTTAGTTGGATGTTTTGTTGTATGTATAAGTATGTTAAGGATTCAGCCTCTTTTAATTGCAGTATCATCAGTGTATGTATGATCTGATAGCCATTCTGCTTATAGATCATCCAATAACTGCATAAAAAGCAACAGGGGTTAAAATCCTATTTAGTAAAATCTGGCTTCTAATCCTTGCCAATACAAAATAATTGATTTTTTTTTTTTCACTAATCTGTTACTTAAACATTTTCAAATTATTTGTTTTTCTGCTGAATATTAAAAAAAAATTCTGTATAAAGTGATTTAAAATTTATAAGCACATTATAATTTTTTGTTGCATTCTAAACTAAGAAATTTTGAAAAAAAAAAAACAAATTAATCTTTCTCAGTACCTACAATTCGATTTCAAAAAAAAAAGAATAAAATAATAAATATACTATAAATGAAAATTAATAACACAATACAATAAATATATTTATGGCACTAGATAAAATTATTCATGATGTTTTTTGATGATTTTTGGCACCAGATCACATGATTTTTCACCTAAGTAGTACTTTGTTAAAAATCTTAGTTTCAATAATTTAATTAAGCCACTCCTTCATAAGTGGCTCACTGAAAAGAAATTAGATGAAATGTGAAGTTAAAGCTGAAATATCTGCCTATTTTCAACGCTTGGATCAGTCATGCTATGAGGTTGGAATAGAAAAACTTGAACATAATTGAGTAGAATTGAAAAATGAACTTATGTTGAGAAATAAGAAAGCTTTTCTAGAAAAAGTATGTTTTTTTTTTTTTATTTGCACATATTTATCATACATCCTAGAAATAAACATTAGCTTTTTTAAAGAGATGTTTAGAATTTTTACAAAATATTAAATCATAGTATTTTTAATTAAAAATATTTTTTTAAGTATTAATATATATATTTCTTTAATGTGTAGATCCAAGACCAGCCATGGAATCTGATGAACACAATGAACGTTATAAAGAATTATATTGGAAAGCTATTTCAAAAGTAATAGCTGACATCCTTAATCCTAATAATAACACAAAGATATGTTTTGAAGAAGTGTATAGTTTAGTTTACAAGTGTGTCTGTGATGGATTTTCTGAAAGTTTACGTATGGATTTATTAGATAAATGTATTACTCATTTACATGAAGTGAATCAACAACTGGATTCTTGCGTTATCTTATACGAAGGACCAAGAAAGGTAATTCCAGCTCCTTTAAAAATTAAATTATATTTAATATGATTTAAATATAAATATTTCTTAAAAATTTACTGAACTGACGTATTTACCTTCTGTTAGTCACAAAACCCCAGATAGTGTAATTAATTATTGAATTTGTCTTCTTGATGCAGTTTAAAAAAGTAGATTTAATTAGTATGATTAAAAAGTCACACTAAATAATTAGTGACTTTAGTGATCTCTTAATGTGATATGTTAAATTGTAATTGTATTAGTAAATTGTTTGAATTGAATAAAATTTTACTTTTTACTTTACTCTGCTGACATCTTTAGCAAAATGGTAGTATCACACCTTTCGCTCATAAGGTCCCAGATTTAAATCCTGGTCGGGCAAGGTGTTCTTCATGACTAAAAAAAAAAATCCATTTCATATTCCCACTTTTTGAACTTATTTGGTGAATCAACATGCTAGCTCCAGTATTGGTTAGTATGTCCTGTATGAGCATTTACAGAGAGATATCCTGCTATTCTCCTCAATTTCACTTGTGTGTAGCAGGTGTATTTTCCATCTTCTTTCTCATTTATTTTTTTATTATACCGTGTTTGTTACTCTAAAGATTAAATTCTGATATTAGAATTAAATTCATACTGGACCCGGGTGACTAATACACAGCACCATTTGAATCTAAAATTCATAAATCAGTAACTGACAAGTAGCGTTAAAAGAGTTGAAATCTTATAGGATGCAGATGTCCTGTAATTCACCAGAGAAAATATGAATATTGGAGTTTTTATTATGATGGTGACTTGTAAATTATAAAAATTACGTTCATTAAAAAAAAAAATACCACTGTCTAATTGTTAATGGAATTTAAGTTAAATTATTCATACTTGAAATTAGGTGTTTCTTGATTATGAAGATAAACATCTTTACCAATAGCTTTAATCCCTATGAATAAAAAAGTGCTTTGAAGTTTTCAACATTTCTGGTCTTTGTAACCATTTCAAAGTATTTTATTTAACTTCTTAAGGATTAATCAAAATATTTCCTTTAATTTCCTTTATACCCCTTTGTTTTGCTTAACATTTCACAAAATCGTTTGTTTCATAATATACAAATTGAATCATTACTATTGCATAACAGTATATGCTTGTTCCTAAAGTAAATACATTTCTGAGAAGAAATTTTGCTTAAACATTGAGACTGTACATTGCTCCCAATTGAGAGAAATTATCTTTGAAAGAAAAGTATTCATTTAATAGCAACGTATCTTGAAATAATTTTCAGAAGTACATCAATAAAGTTTGAAAATTTGGGGTTTTTCTAAGTTTTCCTTAAAAAAAAAAAAAAATGAAATCAAAGAATAAACATGACAAAAAATCTTTTGTTTACCATTTTTGAACTAGATTGATTGAAATCGATATGATTGAAATAGAAATATATCACGACTAATTAAATTTTTATTTTTTTTTTATACTTTACATAAGAATTTTATGTTTTTTGAAATTAAAACAAGAGTAAGACAAGGGAATAGTTTATCACCAATTTTTTTTCCAACTTCATAAGAAAGTTATAAGAGAGAATTGGATTACACCACCAAATAAAATTTGGTTTGAAATTGAAAGCTCATAACTGCTGCTGGATCTGCTATTGGAGGCCGCCCTCTGGTGATGGTGCATGCTTGCCAACTGTGGTTGAAGGGTACTGAGGAAATAAAACACCTACGGTGGATAAAAACTAGCACTACTGCCTTGCAGTTTTGGAGTTGGCTATTCAAAGGCTAGGGGAAGAAAACCCGTACAAAAAATTATCTGGTACTCCTGGTTGAGGGTTGAAGCATTGGGCCAATGACTCAACATTCAGAAAATATTCTTTACCATTAAAAATTTCGATCAGAAGCCTTAGAACAAGGCATGGAAAATGGGGATAAACTAAAATGGAAATGTACACTTTTTTATGGCTTTAAGCAATATTCAAGGAATTGGTAATAAATTTGTGAGGGTGTTTCAGGAGTTGGATAAAATGTCAGTGAATGTACATGTTCTCATAGAGTTAAAGAAGAAGAGGAAAGAAACTGAAATAATTAAAAAGTATATTAAATTTTACAGTGGGGTTGCTAGGGATGAAAGAGCAAAGATAAGGGGTGTATATTGGTATTCATCAGAAACTAAAAAAAAAATTTTAAAAACTGGGAAGAAATTGACAAAAAGATAATTCCGGTAGAGCTTAACATACATGGGACATGCATTATTAATAGTAGGAATGTTTGCTCCAAATGTTGATGCAGACAAATTGACTAAAGGAAGGTTTTATGAAAATTTGATCAAATTTATTACTTATATTAATCCTCGAAAGGAAATTATTACTCTTGGAGATTTTAATGCAAAGACAGTGAGAGAAAGTAACAGTTTGATTGTTGAATGATATCGAGAAGAATATTTAATGATAATGCCAGGACATTAAAAGATGTATGTAGAGGACTTTCTTTAAAAATTTTAAATGGGTTTTTCTCTCATAAAAAGAGTTCATATAGATTTGACCAAAGAAGATCAATTGTAGATTATGTTATTCACGATCAGAATTCCACTTTAAAGGCAGACTGTTCAGAAAGACATCTGTCAGTGGTTCAGTTTGCTTTGAGGAAGAAGGAGAAACATTTTTGGACTGTATTGTGACTTGTAATCATTGTGTATTATGACTGTATTGTGTGGATCCACCACTATATCCTGCAAAGCAAGAGAACAGATGTGGAGTGGTAGAAAAGTGGAGAGGGGTACTGATCAAAGTTAAGAAATGCTTGTCAGCATGAAAAAGTTCGGACAACTGTGTTTTGCAACTTAGAAGATATCCTGGTGATTGTTTTCCTGCATGAACAAAGGATGGTAAATGGGGCATACTACTGCCAGTTGGTTGGATGATGCTGCTTATCACAAAAAATGATGCTGGCAACCGATTTGTAATATGCGCAACAATGCATGACTGCAAAAATTCAATGGACACCTCTTGCACACCCACTGTACAGTCCAGACTTGTCACCATGTGGTTTCCACTTATTTTGTTTGCTGAAAGATGTTTAGAAAGGGAAAGATTCAAAGACATATGCCGCAGTTGGGCATTATGTGCACAATTGGTTGTTGGGGAATCATCTTGTTTTTTTGATGAGGTTATCAGGAAGCTATCTTTCTGATGTAGGAAATATATTTCTGTTGAAGGAAACAATGTAGAAAAATAAAATAATTTATTTGTAATTTTATCTAATATTAATAAAACAATGTAAACAAATTCCAATGTATGTATTTGAATTATCCTCATATAATATCATCTAATCATCTCTTAGAGCACTTTCAAAAAGTCAGAACAAATTTTTATGATTTAAAAATATGTAAAAAGATTCAAATTGTTTGGCTTCCATAAGTAGAACAGTATGTAAAAAATATATTTTAGAAAATGTAAGTTATATGTAACTTATCATCATTTTATATGTAAATATTTATGAATCGTAGCTAAAAAAGAACAATGATCTTAAAAAATAACAATATCCATTGCTATCAAATCAGATAACTGTTTTCTTGTAACTTGACACCATGCTTTGTCTTGCAAGAAAGGAGTTTAATATGTTTCCTTTGCTGTATTTAATAAATTACCAAATCATTTAAAAAAAGTTTAACTACCCAATTTGTTTAAAATACAGTTAAATGTTTATCTTTACAGAAACAATATTATATTACTCGGTTTATAAATTTTAAAATAATATTGATTAAAATATTTTAAAAGAACACCCTGAATTTTCTGCAAAGTTGTTAAATGTTTATATAAATTATTGTCATGTATTCACGGTTTGACAAGGATATTGAAAGATAGCATACATAAAAACTCTTATAATCATAAATATTAAAACACAATTCTATTTTTACTATACGCCGTATTAAATTAATACAAAATTAACAATGGATTATTACAGTAATATAATTATAAAACAATCAGCAATTCACTTTACACGAGAATTATTTACTTTGAATGTTTACAAAAAGAAACTAGCTTACACTTGTATTTATTCGCAGAAAAAAATTTTGCAAAATGGAATACTTGTTCCGTACTCCTTAATGTTGTTGCGCACTAAAACTTACATTTAACACACACTGAACTGTACGGTAAACTTCATTGTTCCTTGACAGTATTTATATCTCCGGGCCTATGGCTTATCTTTGGTATATGTAGCCGACCTACCCATTTGTTCAAGAATAATAATTTCTGTTGTCCATGGTTTCTATCCTTTTCTATAAATTTTTTCTAAAAATAATCTCTTTTAAATTATTCTTCATTGCCTTTCTCTTCTTCTAGAAGGACTTCTCTAACTGTTACAATATGTACTCAAATAATTATCAAAGCCTTTTTATTATGAATTATCTTTTAGTTATATTTATATCAAATATCTTCATGTACTATTTATCTTTACATTGTTTAATGTGTTTATGTTTTAAATAATTAATATTTAACATACGTCATTATCATTCTATATTATTATTATTATTTTTCTATTTAAAAAATACGCCAATTTCTTTTAAAAATTTATTTTATTTTGCTGTGCCCAGTATTTGATTTTGTAGAATGTGTTAAAAATTATATTAAAATCAAATTCATTGTATAAAAGTTACCTATTTTTATATAATTTGTGATCAAACAGATGGAAGAAAAAAGCAATGTAAATAAATCTTGTTTAAAAAAAAGAAAGAAAATAATTTGATTGCAAATGAGTTGAAGTTGTTTTCTATCTAATTCCAGAATTAAGAAATAAAATTGATTGTTTTTAAGGATACTTTTTCAATATGTTATAGGTGGTTGAAACTGTATGTGCCCTCAATCGTGCGTTAGATGCTTACTTACCCTCAATTCAACAAATATATTCTGTCTGTGGTTATATGGTCAGTATATTAGTTTTAGTTAGATATTTTTGGTGTATTATCTATTATGAAGATAGTTTCATAGTGGATGTACAAAAAATAATATGTGGGTTTTAATTTGTAATAGCGCTTTGATGATGTATAAAATTTTGATTTCAGACTAAAATCAAAAAGGACAGTTCTAGTTGCAGGCATGGCCATAGATTTATTCATATCTTTCTGCTTGACTGCATCACTAGCAAAGATGGTGATTCTAGAACAGAAAGCCTTCTGTGTTTTGTAGTTTGCTAAATGTGAATATATAGTTACAGTTTGATATATACTTTGTAAAAAGTTTAATTGCAATCCTCCAAGTGGTCAACATTCATCGATAATTGGTTTGATAAGACCAGATGTCTGCGTAAAGAAAGAGTTTGGGGTGATCAAGTGTGTCTAAAGAAAATTTTGAATGTGTCAGGAAGTCTTCTTCATAGGTCTAAAAAATTTTATTAGGAAAGCCAGTTGTGAACTTTTGTGCCAGTAATGTTGTGTGAAATGTTTTAAGGAAATATTATTTATGCGTTAATATAGTTTACAGCTATTATAGCCCTTAAAGACTACACTATGTGTGATAACTTTGCAATCAAATGAAGCTGATGACTTTCTTGATCATATTGTGTCGAATGAAAAGTTCACATTTCATCTCAGTGGAAAAGTTAAAAGTTAATGCGAATAATATATATATCTGGGGGGGGGTCAGAAAATTCCCTTGAACTCTTAAAATGGTAAAGGACTCCCCGAAATTAAATATTTTCTATCAGATATCCCATTAGCAAGATTTTAGGTTATTCTTTTTTTCTGAAGCAAGTGTAACAAGATTTGGTTCTTTTGGATGTGGTCTTTCCTTAACTGTAAGGTGGAACAGAGAATTTTATTTGGCAGCAAGATGATGCACCTCATCATTGGCATATTTCTGTACAGATATGATGCTTTTCCCATTTGCTGGATCGGTTGGCTTGGACTAATGATAGAACTCGTTTGCAATGGCCTCCAGCCAACATCATCTAATTTCCTCATATGATTTTTCCTTTGGAATTTTATAATGGATCTAATTATGATTAATGAAAGGGACACACCTAAAGACAATTTTCGGGTTAGGACCACACAAAAATGGCATCATCGGTCTTTTTCTGTTCCTCAGATTCCTACAGGCTTCAGTTTTAACAAGGTGATGCTCCACTACACTTTTATCAAGATTTTACAAAGATAGGATTGTTTTTTTACATGGTGTATTATCTCTGCAGCAAAC
>JAAAKQ030064859.1:0-15664 GCA_010016005.3 Zanna intricata
CTAAGAGAGATACAGTTCTGGGACCTATTTTTTTCGATTTCCCAGCTCAAAAACTATAAGAAACAATTGAATTTGCCCCTTAATTGACCTTCCCAGAATTTCAGAAAGCTTTAATTTACCCAGAGGAACAAAAACTTGGGCGAAATCTTTCACCCTGTATAACTCGCTAACGATGCATTTTCGGACCTATGTTTATATGAACTTTTTTCTTATTTTTAGCCTCTAGAATGAGGTGTCAAAGTATTGCTCTATCCTCCTGAATTACCCTGTATTTTTATTACGGTAATGTTATTTTTTTTTATTCTACTACTACTAATAAATGTAATAAGTCTGCAATTTCATATGTTTTTCATCATTATGTGGTAAATTATCCACAGTAAAATTTTGATGTAATATTTTACCAATTACTTCAAAAGGTGTAATTTAAAATACATTAACATATGAAGTTCAATCACTGCACATTCCAAACTGTATGGCAATCTTTCAGGAAATGATTCTATAGTCAAAAATAGGAAAAATGTACATAAAAACATGGTTCAGAAAATGGTTTGTTGGTGAGTTTTGACGAGCAAAACTCTGCTTTCTCCCGGATAAAACACGAAAAACTTTTGTTGGAAAATACTTTTTTAGGTTTGAAATAAAGTAACTTTGTTAATTTTCAAAAAAAATAAAAATTTCTAGTTAACTTTATAGAGAATTTAATTCTGAGAAAAGTGACACAAATAATGACTATTAAAATTAAACACAAGTTTGAGAAAATGTTTCATGTTTTACCACATTTTTCTTAAAACTCAAGTTTGATAGAAATGTGGGAGTAGTTTTATTTAATTTCTTATATAAAATTCCATAAGGAAGTACCAAATTTAGCTCCCCATTTGTACCCTAAGAATTTTGGTAAGTAATTTCACAGAGGGAGCAAAAGGCTGAGCTAAATGTTTTGTGAGTCAAAATTTGCTAACAAACAGTTGTCTGACCTATTGGTTTTATGAACTTTCTTGTTACTTTTAGGTATAGAATCTTTTCCCGAGACTGCAGAGCAATTTGTAATCACTTTGTTAACAGACAGGCTTACATATATCGGGAAATGTAAAGAAACATGGAATTTTTTGTAAAATAAACTACAAAATTAACATTTTTAAAAGCAAGAAATTTGACCAAAAATCTGTAGTATATTTTTCAAGTGCATTCATTCCTGTTATAGAGAAAATGGCTTTCTTGTAATAGTAAACCATTGTTTGACTATATGAAAATAGGAAGAGAAATTCTGTCAGTTATTTTAAGCCAACAATGGAAATTTTTTGTGACCAAGGAATCATTTGCTAAGGTGTGCTTTTAACTTCATGAGCATGTCAATTGAAATAGAAAATAGAGGAAATTTAACTAGTGATGTATAACAATCAATCTTTTTCAAGAAAAATAAAGATTTAATGATTTGGAAATCTAAAATTAAAAATGACATCCTGAAGATCGTTTAAAAAAATAAAATAAAACTTGTTTAAGAGGAGTTGCAAACTGAATAGTGCCATAGAGTTTGGGGGCTTCCTCTACCTTCATATATGAACATTTTTGGGTACATTGTTCATGGTTAGAAGGAATGGTGTTTTTAGCAGTTTTGATGTCTTCAATACTTGTCAACCCCTTGGGAGTAACAAAATAAATTTTATAAATGGTTTTTGAAGTACATAAAAAGTAATTACAGGTGTAAAGGTTTCAGATTCTTATAATTTGTCTCATAAAGTTTTTGGGCCCCAAAAATGTGACATTTTCAAAATCTTATTTGGCAGCCCCCCTTTTTTTTTTAATGAAGATCACTGTAACAATCCAAATTTTATACATACTAGTACCTAAGAGTTAAAAGGTAAAAAACAGGCTGTTATCCTAAGCCATTCATTATTTATTTTGGGCCCAAAATTTGAAAAAAAAGCAACAATTTGTAAATTTAACTTCAGTAAATATTACAAGATTTGGTTATGTAACAAAATGAATTTTGACAAAGATGTTCCATCTTTACTCTTTCCAGAAAGCCCTTTTTTATGTAAAATAGGAATGCTACAGCTCATTTTAAATTAAAAAAATTTTTTGCTATTGCAAGGAGGGTAGTTATATACCAAATATCATCAAAATCAAAACTAGTGATGCGATAAAACTTTTGAAATTTTGTTGAATTAAAATGAATACCTCTACGTAAACTCTGAAACGTTTCAAAATCTGCTTTACTAGTTTTAAAATTCTATTTAATTTTCCTTGTAACAGGATGTCTTTTATGTCGCATTTCACAGTTTTTCTTAAATTTTTAATGAATTATTAAAATTAATACCCTATAATACGAATTACGTTTAAATGTAAATAAAAAAAACAGCTTTCATAGTTTCATTTTTAGTTTAGTATACCAACTCTATTTAAAATACTAATAAAAAAAACACTATGGTTATTCAAATACAATTTATTATCAAACCTAATTACTTCAGACGTTACACACATGTTCGGATAGAAAAGTACGAATATAGCTAAAACAATGGAGATGACTATACTAAAAAGAAGATAACATAAAATCTACTTTATCATTAATAAAGAAGTTGAACACAAACTTAATAATAGAAATACTATATGGTTCAAATCTGAGTTCCTGGTTTATTTATAACGTCGAATACAAACATGCATTTTATTTAATTACAAACAGCGTCCAAAATACCGATTTAATTAGTAAGCTACAAAAGACTTCTTCTCAAACTCCAGATACACCCATAAAAATGTTCGTAACATCAGGATCTTGCGCTTATAATGCCATTAACAATGTGTGCGAGTTAATTAATAGAAAAAAAAACACAATAATTTGACTTACACAGATTCGGAGCAAATAGATAAAAATCACGATAAACTCAAACACCCTAACACAATCTTTCACGCACCTGGGAGGCAACTGTTTAATCTCAATCTTACCAATTCACCAAAATATTCCAATATTTCTAGTACATAATTTTTTCTCGACTTTCAACAGTAATTTGGCAAACGTTAGTTGTTTACCTATCTCCCGCAACGAATTATTTTAATTACGAGTTTCTTTCTTTGATTTTTAAAAAATACATAGTTAAAAATTTCGAATAATTATTATTATTATAATACTACGAAACATACCATATGCTAATACAAAACGGAATAGTTTCTGGTTAGAAAATGATTTTTTGTTAGTTTGCCCCAGACATTACAGAAATATTATCTTTCAGGGGTTAATCTATAAATAAAAAAAATTACATTAGTTTCGTATTATGGCAAAAATGATATAGTCCTCCTGATAGTAAGCATTCGTAACAAATAGGCAGCGTTGAGCTGCTCGAATCGTTCCTAACCTATGCTTGGTGCGATGTGACCGGTACGAACGTTGTACTAATCTTTTGACGTAAGTTGGTGTTTCTTTTTCTGTTTAGTCTCAGGAACCACCGTAAAATATTACTTAAGAGATTGAATGAGGATGATATGTATGAATGCGAACGAAATGTAGTCTTGTACACTCTCAGGTCAACCATTCCTGAGATGTGTTATTAATTGAAACCCAACCACCAAAACACCGGTATCCACGATTTAGTATTCAAATCCGTATAAAGGTTGGTGTTAGATGTTGGTTTTTTGTAATTTTGAAAACATTGTAGTTGGAATAATTTTTGTTTTAACTTCAATGAATACTGTGATTGGGTGTAAAATAATGATGACTGCGTAACTAATAATTTTTTTGTGGCAGTTAGATTTGAATACGTAGTTGAATTTATTTCGTTGGAGGTTGTATTCCACAATTTTTTTGCATTTTAATTCACGTGTTAGCTGGAACAAAAACATATATTAGAGAATTAAATGTGGCTAGAATTCAGTATTGCATGCACACTAGAAGGGTATACTTTTTTCGGCATTTGAATACTTTAATATAACCTTATGATTATATCAGGCGACATTAACAATAACCCAAAAGTTTGCAATTTGTTGACAGGCTAATACATAAACCACTGTGGTACCACCTAAAGTGCACAAGTTCTTTCTTGTCTTCTTTTGTTCTACTAATGAGAAGAGGCTGTATGATTATTTAAATTTTATTTTCATTTAAAGGATTCTAGTTGTAGCATTTTATTTAGAGTTTGCTTTGTTTTTATTGGATATTTCATAAATTTTGAGGAAGTTAATTTGTTACCTTTGATCATTGATTGTTTGAAGAAAGTGCATTATTTTACACCTTTTTGCTGTTTAGTATTAAGTGAAAATTTTTTTATTTTTATATTCATTTTCTGGTATTCTCTATTAACAAATTCAGATAATTAGTTTAGCAGTCTTTAAAGGTTTACATGATTATTTTGATTCCCGTAAGTGCTAATTTATGCAAGGTTTAAAGAACAAAACTTGATTCTGTGTTTTATTATTTTTTGTGTGTTGTGCTGTGATGTATTAAGATTCATTTTTCTCAGTGTTTTTTCTTATTTCCACCACTTACATTTAGCAAAGTAAGGCCTAGATTAAGTCTTAAATATTTTGTTTGCATAGAATTAAGTCTTTTCCCACTGCTGTTGTTGATGGTAGAATGATAATTAGCATTTGTTGTTAGTTTTTGTTAATTTATTGTTGCTGAGAAATACTAATAATTTAATGTTTATATTTTAAATTCAGTCATGAGGGATTAATTATAAAATAATGTAAATATATTAAAAATAATAGATGTATTTTCATTAGAAAATATATATAATTGCAAATCTTAATGAATTTATTTATATTTATGTGAGTAAAATTGTAATATTTCGGAACTAGTTGAGTTTGTTTATCTAGATGATATACTATATCTTTCTTTCTTATTGTGTCCTCTTCTACTGACAGGTGTTGAGGTTATGAGAGAGCTACATGCTTTCTGGACTCCAACCACCAAAAAAAAAAAAAAAAATTTTATTAGTATTTTTTTTGTTACTTCTTTTCGGTTTTTATCTACACCATTCCATGTTTCATCACATTCTAATCATTCTCCTCTTCATCTCATAAAACTGTCACAGCACCTCCTTCATTTTAAAAAAAAATAAGGGCCTATCACATAACGATTGAAACTGCACACCATATAGTAAGTTTAGCACTGTGTAATGAATGCTGGTGAAGCTGAGCAGGGTTTGTTTGTGTAGAACTGAAGTTCTGTTTATTGTTTATCCTCTTAGGTAAAATGGGCTTCATCTGAATCCAAAGATTTTGAGTAAAGTTAGCATTTACATTGAATTTAAGTAACTGTTTTTCACAAAATTGCAGCAGCAATACACAATCATTAGCTCAGTTCTTTGTCAGTTTGAATCTTGTAAGGATGAGATTTCAGGTTATAGAATATTCTTTGCGTGCTCCAAGCTCCAATGAAGAGGCAATTTTCCGCACTGAACAACAAGGATTCCTTACCACACAAGCTTTCACGGCATCAGTGTTTTCTGGCTTACGTATAGACAATATACGCTAATTTTTTTTTTTTTCAAAAGTAACCAGTTTCTTCAAAGTTACAAACCCAGATTTTGATTGTGTGTGAAGAAGGGAACTTAACAGATGGGTGGGAGCTCATAGTGTCACCAAAATAGTCTTTGTGCAGCAGTCACAATGTCACTGTGTTGGTAAAATGCCCTTTTGTGTTGTGTTGGTAAAAATGTTGGTAAAACACCATTCCATGTTTCATCACAACTCTCTTATATCTTATAATAAGTGTAGTTAATTGAAACCCAACCACCAAAGAACACCGGTATCCATGATCTAGTATTGATCTAGTAACCACACTTCTCAGGAGTGGTCGACCTGAGATTGTACAAGACTACATTTCATTCACATTCAAACATATTATCCTCATTCATCCTCTGAAGTAATATCTTATGGTAGTTCCGGAGGCTAAACAGATAAAGAGAGTTTCATCATAACTAAATGTCTGTTACTACACTACTGTTCAACATCTTTCTCCCACTTATGGTACACCTTCGGGGCTGCCATCATCAAATATAAAATTTCCCATTATCTCTGTGCCACTTTGTATATTTATAATACAGGGTAATATACCACATTATGCAGATACTTTGTAGCTCATTCTATATGTAAAAATAAAGAAAAAAGTACATATATAAACATAGGTCTAGAAACATTTCTTTAATGTGTTACATCAGATGAAAATTTTGCCCAGATTTCATTGTTTCCAAAAATGAAGCCATATAGAAATTCTTGGGGCACAAAAATGTAAGCCCCAGAAAAAAAATGTAAAAGCACTAAAATATGTGTTTGTGTTCATTCAACTATTGCTGAATGATTTTACGATAAAGATTTCATGTGCGTGCGTGCGTGTGTGTGTGTGTGTGTGTGTGTGTGTGTGTGTGTGTGTGTGTGAGAGAACGTCAAAAACAAATGTAAAAAAATCATTGAAAACACCATTTTTCAAGAATCTCTTCTTTCATGATTGTATATATGAAATTTGTCAAACTGTATATTATTCCGACATATATGTTTATTGTTTTCTTTTAATTAAATTTTGATGAAATTTGTTGCAGTTGTAGAATGGCTGATATAGTAGTAGTTACTGGAGCACTAGTGTTTGCTGTTGCATTTTTATTGCATTTTTCTGTACACAGATTAGAAGAAGGACATGTTGGTGTTTATTACAGAGTAAGTTGTTAAATTTTTATAATCTATTTATACAGTTAATGAAGTTGTACATGAAATATGATTTTGAATATTTTTATCTTATCACTCTTACATCACTATTTATTACATCCAAACTTAGCTAAAAAAAAAAAGAAAGTATTTAGTCAGTGACATTGAAACTAATTCTATTGTTCAAGAAAACTTTTATTGTTCTTTTTTTTGTGAACTTTCTTATAGTAGTACTAAAAAATTGTTCATGTTGATGTCTAAGCCTTTCTTGACATATTCATTGTTGCTGAACTTGGTGCAGTGTGGATACTCTTTGAGAGGACCAAACAAAAAAAAAAACCTGATATGAGATTGGGACTAAAGTGGATGTGGGACACTTCCCAACTCAATTTTTAAATAACTTCTGTGTCTTATGGTATGGATGTGGAGTCTTGCAAAAGAATATGTTTTTTGAGAGAGATCAGGATGTTTCTCGTTTTTGTGGTTTCAATTTATTTTCTAGCATGATACAATAATACTTCCTGTTTTATTGTATGTTCTTCTTCCAAATAAACATAATACAGTGATCTTTTATAGTCTGAAAATACTATTAGCAATGCTTAACTGACTGACACAGGTTTTGAATTTAAGAGAGAGTTCCTAGGGGTAGGGGCAAACCAGATGTTTCCATTCCATACTCTGACATTTTGATTCCATCTTAAAATAATGAATCAAGTTTCACCTTATGTTCAGAAAGCATTATGTTCTCTAAAAAAAACCTTGTTTAAATTCTGTACAGGCTCATTCAGATGTTTTTTTGATTTTGAGTTGCTCTCAGAACCTACTTTAAACACCAAATTTTGTAGTTTTTCAGTTTATTATGGATAATAGATAGGACAATGCAAATAATTTTATTACAAATTTCAAAAACTGTTCCAAATTTTTATGCTTTGCCCTTGTTGAATAAAACCATTGGTGCAGTTTTGCATAACAACAGTCAAAACTTACATTTGTGATAAATTTACTTGGTTATGCTTTTTACCATACACTGTTTTAATATCTGAGACCGGGCGATAATAATGTTTAGCGTTGTTTGCCCACCAAAAAAAAAAAGTATCTGAGACATCTGTTTGAACATTTCAACTAGTTTTATACCTTCAGAAAATAAAATCATTATCACAGCATGTTGTTCTTCCATAATATAAAAAATATCAAATGTATGAGGCGTGTTTTTAAAGTAAGTACCGTTTTGAAATGAAGCCGATGCAGCGTTGCGAACTGTGTCTTGCACATGCGATTGTGTACCTACATCTGTTGGCAAGCCACAGACGTCAATTGATCGTGTTTACATTTACTTTTGCATATTTAAAATGCCTCTGCCAATTGAGAATACTGCTGACTGTGAAATACATGCTGTTATTCGTTTTCTGTGTGCTAAAGGCGAAAAACTGGTTGAAATTCACAGTCAGATTTTTGAAGTCTATGGACAAAACATTATGAATGATGGAATGGTATATGGGTCTGCTTTCATGGATGGCCGAACAAACGTTCGTGATGATGAACGAAGTGGGCGAATTCAGTGATCATTGACAATTTGATGCAAAAAGTCGATGAAAAAATTAAAGAAAACAGATGCTTCACTATTTCTTCATTATCATTGGAGTTCCCTTAAGTTTCAAGAAGTGTTCTTTATTCAATTGTTAGTGAACGTTAAAGTACTGAAAATTGTGCTCACGGCCATGTTGCAGTGGCTGTTAAATCAGGTGGCAAACTTTTATGACGATGGAATAAAAAGCCTGTGGTTCGGTATGATAAGTGCCTTAATATTGAAGACAACTATGTAGAAAAGTAGATTCAGATACTGGCTTTTATGTAAAATTAAAATAATTATGAAAAGTCTCTTTGTTTTTTTTAATTTCAAAATGGTACTTTATAAACACGTCTCGTATTAACTTTGGTATGTTTGTATCTCTTTATATATTGTGTATGTTTTATTTCTTTTAATCAGATTATTTTTTCTATTCTAAATATTGAAATTACCTAAAATCTCACATATACTATGCAGCTTTCCATCCATAATCTAACAGGTAGATGTGAAGACTGTTTTAATGAATACCTGTTTAATACTCAAGTGAAGATAGTTGAATGGAAAGTATTTCTTGATATTTTGCATAGTTTGTGTCTTGGACACTCACATAATCAATACTGAAAAGAAAACAATCTTTGGAAGTAAAAATTTAAGTGAACATTGCTGCTCAGAACTAGCTACTGAAGTAGAAAGAAAAAAAGAAGCACCAAGAACAATAAGCATTAAAGAAGAGCTGCTGTGTATGAATAATTCTGTCAACAACCATCAAGAGATAGAATTATAATATTTTGACCATAGGTGTCACCAGTTTGTGTGAAATGTTTAATTTTATTACATTTGAAAAATTGATGGCAGAGCTCTAATCCAGGTGAACGATGTTTTTGTCACAAGAAATTTGTTGTAGCAAACTGTAATTTAAATGTTATGGTTGGTAATTTAAATGTCATGATTGGTATGCCAGTTAGTTTTTTCTTAAAAAAAAGAAGAAAAAGTAATCTGCTAAATAATCAAAACTAACTCATTTAGAATATTGTTATTCATTGTTAATACATAAAATTGCCATATGATTCTTTAAATAAACAAAAACATTATTGTTTCAAGTATGGCTCAATCTGTTTTGCCACTACATTGTAGATTTATGAATTTCACTTCTTTGCATTAACCACTTGAACCAATACTTGTTAGTCATCAGGGATACCTTTTATTACTGAATAAAACCAGTGTCATACATTACCATATTATTTACCAGTGTCATACATACCTACTAATATACTAATATTACAGACTAATATTGACACTACTAATATTGACGTACTAATATTGACAGACTTGTACATTACTTATGAGAACTCATTACGGTATTATCGTTATACCATGTACTTATGATAAAGAAATAATAATGTTTGGACAGTCCAGTGTTCAGCTTTGTTTACATGATGTTCACAATGTTAAAGTAATTATAGCACTATAATTGATTTTAAAATCATCTTGCAGGTGAAGGTTATGCAATTTCTTTATCTTACTCTCCACCTCCCATATCCAGTTGTATTCTGCAGCAGCATAGAGCACATATAGCTAGTATATCACCACATACATCATTAGCTATGTATCAGAAATCTAATAAGCACATATACAAATGTAGTAATTTCAGTAGATAACTAAATCACAAAAATTGGAATCAAATGTTCCAATTAACTGCTTAAAGTATTTTATGAACACAATAATATTATCTCATTATAAAAAATCTGATGTGGACACATGACTTCCTTGTAAGCCCATTAAATTACATATACACATTTTTAAAAGTACACAAAATTTTATTTCACTAATAACTTCTGATTTTTTAATATCTTTTTATTGATACTATTGAATTATTATTTTTTGTAAAACTTTTTTTTACAATCTGAGGTTAATAAATCAGTGTATTTAAATTTAAAAAAAAGGAAATGAAGTCGAATTCAAATCGATGTGCCTTCCCCCTTGTAAGATTAAAATATTTCACTATGAAAATTTTTTTTAGCATAATTCTGGGATCAATGAAAATAATACCACTTATGATATATAGCTCTCAATGAGGGCTTATTACTGCAATTAAGAAAAAGTCCAAAATCCTAATGTTTTGGAAATTTTTGGTCAAATTTCAATATCCTATGGCTAATTGTCTTTATGCGAGATAATCGTCTTATCCTATGGCTAGTCGTCGTTATGGGAGATACATACATATGTTGCGCCAAAACTAGTCAAAATGGATTCAGGGATGGTCAAAATGGATATTTCCATTGATATCTAAAAACCATTCATTACAACTTATAGAGCATACAAGTAAGTATCAATCTGATTATTTTTTAATATTTAATTTCCTCAGTTACAGTTTAATTTGCCCTATAACAATGGGAAATAATAAAGTAGAAAATCATTTTTCTACTTTTTTTTTCACGAATCACAATGCTTCCTTTATTTTGTACAAGGAAGTAAAAATTGTAAATGTTTTCCCATATATTTCACTATCGAACTACCTCATTCTTTTTTGTATTGTTATTGTATTTTTATTTTGTTAATTTAAAGTGTAGATTATTTTTTTCTCTTTATGTGAAAACATTTAGATTATTATAAATATATAATGAATTTATTATTAACATATAATGAAAACACAAAAATTATTCCTAGGGTGGAGCTCTTTTGACACAAACTAGTCCACCAGGTTTTCATATGATGATTCCATTCATTACAACTTATAGAGCAGTACAAGTAAGTATCAACCTGATCATTTTTTAATTTTTTTCATGCAACAAATTATTTTCATGTAAAAAATATTTACTGTAGGAGATTTTGGTATAGTCAGTTCTCTAACAATGAGGTTGTAATGGCTTGATTCACAACAGACTGATTATCAGTTACGTTCCAGGAATCAATTAGATTGTTGAATTGGGGGGAGAGGTCTACTATATCTATGTTTATCGTTTGTCATTTTAAGATGTCTTCACTTTTTTAGGGTTATTTAAACTACTTATTTAAGTTACAATAGGATATTCTAAAGACAATAGCAGTATGTGAAAGTGAGAATAAAAAAAATAATTAGTACCATTATTTTAAGGTTTATATTTAAATGTTATAATAATGTGCAGTTCAAAGTATTTATTAAGAATATCATGCTGTTTTCATAGCTTGTGGTAAAAGTTAGACTATACCTGAAAATAAATATAAATTACAGGAACTGTATTAATCTTCGAAGAAGTATTTTTTTAATATTAATATTATTTTAGTGAAGTAATTTTTGCATGCAAATATTTACAACCTTCTAGTGGAATGTGAAGGCTTCTTTTATGAGACGTTCCTCAAATTCTCCAAGCAACTGATGATAATCTCTCTGGAAACTAATTACCTGAACTTTCCTGAAAGTTGAATTAAATCTTTTGAAGTTGCAAAGATAAGAATTTAGTTTAGTAAAGAAGTAGGTTTATTTAAAAATGATTGAATTATTGTTAGGAGTCGCATTAAAATTTATTTTAGTACTGAATTTTTTCTTTTATTGATTATATGAGTAGCAATAGGTTGAAACATTCAGTCTATGTCAATACTTTTTGTTAGCGATACATTTTTAATCATATTTATTTTTACATCTATTATAAGTTATAATATCTAATCATATTATTATTGTTTATTTGTTTCTGTATTATTATTTTTCTTATGTTTTGTTAAAAGTGATTGTGTCTGTTAAATGACTATTGATTTAAGATTGAATTAATATTTTGTATAATATTTGTTAAAGCAGTATTTTAATAGTAATATTTCAAGTAAATTTTGTTGTACTGAATAATGATTTGAGAAAAAAGTATTATTTAAAAGACTTATGCTCTTTTTTTATTTTTAGAAATTGTAGTTAGATGGTTCTTATGTTAAAGTATAAGTTTATTTATTAGTTTTTTTAATTTTAATTTTATTTTTCTTAATGACACTTTAAAATTTTCCAACTTATCTTATTTATATCTCTTCATTCATAAATTAGTTTGCTTTCTCATAACAAACATTTTTGCTTAATGACATTTTGATATAACAACTTTCAGTATTTTAATATTTACAGGCAATACTATTTTGTAATTTTCAACTTCAAAAGTATAGCAGTTTTAATTGGATTGTACAAGTTCTGTTCAAAAAATAATCAAACATATTTAATTATGTGCCAACGAAGGTATTTAGTGTAGTGTGGTTGGCAGCATTGTGTTCCACATAATCTCCCCTAAAACCATATTTTCTTGGATTGTTGACATCTCTTTTAATTTTCATGTTATTGATACTTGAGTGCAATGTGTTTAAGTTTGATTTTTGTAATGTGTGATTTCCAGGAGCAACAAAACAATGTAAACATTTGTGTGAAACTGGGAAAAATGTTCACAGAAATATTTTGACTTCTGAAACAAGATTATGGAGATGATGTTCTGGGTCATACACAATGTTAGGATTGGTTTTCATGATTTAAAAAGTGGTTGTCATTCAATTGAAGATGATCCTTAACCAGGAAGGCTTTCAACTTCATCTGATGACACTCAGATAATCATTGATCTGGTGTGTACAAATCGCCAGTTGACTGTCAGAGAGTTTAGCATCTCAACTGCTGGGACATGTTGAGTGAAAAATTGAACAATCATCTATCAAGTTGAAGCAAACCTTACTGACCTTATACCTTTTTTGATGCTCAGACAGTAGAAAGAACATCAAGTGGACATTTGTCAGCAACTTCTTGAACAAGCCATTGATGATGAAACATTCATGCAAAGGATCATAACAGGAAACAAAAGCTGAGTTTATGGCTATGACAGTGGGACAAAAGTTCAATCATCACAATGGATTGGCTAAGGATCTTAATGCCCCAAGATAGTACATCAGCCTTGATCCAATGTCAAAGTGATGCTTTCTTTTTTCTGATTTTAATGAAATCGTAGATTCTGAATTCTTGCCTGAAAAATCCTTGCATATTATCAAGCTGTTTTACAATGCCTACATGAAAAAAATTGGCAAAAAGAGCCTAGAGTTGTGGTGAGACAACTCAAGGTTCCTTCACCACGACATTGTGCCCACACACTCAGCTTTGATAATTCATCAGCTTGGTGCCAAAAATCAGAGGATTGTCCTTTCTAGCCTCCCTATTTGCCAGACCTGGCTCCTTGCAATTTTTCCTTGTTTCAGATTAAAATTCTTGTTTATTAATTAAAATTGGTGATGAAAGAATGCTATTTTGAGATTATTGATGACATTAAAGCAAATTTGTCTCAGGCCTTAAAGAGCATTTCAAATGAAGCTATCTGGGACTGCATCACAAAGTGGAAACACCACTGAAAAAGTGTGTGATTAGGGAGAGGAGTATTTTAAAGGGAACTAGGATCCATAATCTGTAAAATTAATAATAAAAATTATAAAAATAAAGTTTGGTTATTTTTTGAATGTAACAAAGTTTAGATTTAAATTGATATGTTAAGTGCATAATTGTTGTTGCTAGGTAGAGTTTGTATATATTTTCAATCTCTTTTTAGGTTACATTGCAAACAGATGAAGTGAAAAATGTGCCTTGTGGAACAAGTGGTGGTGTTATGATTTATTTTGACAGAATTGAAGTTGTGAATATCCTCTGTCCTGATAGTGGTATGTAAGTTTTTGTTTTTATATGTTTGTGACTGAATTTTATATTTGTTAAAATTTTTATGTAAATAAATATAAAATTTAAAGTAAAAATAAATAAAAATAAAAATTAATATCATGAAAGTTTTAAAAGTTTTCTCTTTGTTAGTAGCTACACAGCTGGTGTTTGTATTACTGCTATACTTGTTCTCCATCATTCCATATTCAGTTGATTGATACTATACTATCAGCTCCTACTTGTAAAAGCAGTATCATTTAATTTTAATAACATTTATTACACAAAGGGAGACTCATTTTTAGTTAAAATTAAATGTATTGTTTGCTACAGAATTTAAAGAAATTTTATGTCTTTAATTCTTTTTCTTGAATTTGTGCTAAAATGCATCCAGAGCAATTAAATTACAGAAAAAGTGTTCACTTTTTTTGGGGGGGAAGTATATTGTACAGCAATATTTAAAATTGCAAAAAAGTACTTTCTGTACAATGGTTAAAAATAAATAAACAAATAAATATGACAAATAAATGTGGTTAATGTTTAAATAAATTTAAAAAATGTTGAAATAAAAGGTACATTAATATTATTTGTCTTCAAAATACTCTCCCTTAGTTCAAAAATATATATAGATATATATATATATATATATATATATATCATTGTTCTTGTCACCTTTTGAAGTAGTTGGAATTCTGTTTCATGAATGTTTTTAGCTGTACTGCTATGGTTGCCTTGATACTGAGAATTGGTTTAAAATGTTTACCTTTCATAATCATTTTGACTTTAGGGAGGAACCAGAGATTGCATGGTGCCAGATTCTGAAAAATGGGCGGAGAAATTGCATACAAATGTATGCTAGTGTAATCACTAGGAAGACGAATTATTTGCCTGTTGCTCATATCATTTTCTTAATTGGTGAAATATCTTGTTATATTCTTCCATAGTATTCCTGGGTACAAACTCAGCCCATACATTTCCATCAAGGTCAAAAACCCATTCAGCATAACCTTGATAGCATATCATTACTCTCTAAGAAAGTTCTTTGACTAATGGCATATACATTTAAGATGTTTTACATGCATTCTAGTCATAAAAAAAAAACTGGAACAGATAGTAGAAAACAAAAAAATTAGTATATTCCTTTCTTTTGTGAAAAATTCTATTATATTTACTGCTTTAAGTCAGCTGGAGATAGCATATAAAGAGTTAGGCAATTGTTGCATCTAATTGTAACTTTTCCTCCTTTTTTTGTTTAAATGCAAAGTTATTCCAAAGTATTTAATCTCTGTAAAATATGAACTATACAATAACTTATGCTGGCATTTCAATTCTATATTACATGTAGGTTCTTTTTATTAAATATTTATTGTTGACTAAATATTTTCATTGTTAATTTGTTAGGTATGGAGAGGTGCTTCAGATTTTAATTTTTTTATGAGAAAACCTGTCTTCTTAACACCATTAACCCTTATGCACCGCGATAGCTATAATTTGCTACTTTGTAGGTTCTTACGTTCATTACAGTTGTAGGTGCGTAAATTTATTCATATAATTACTATATTTATATACGATTATTGGCAACAATTAGCTGTTTCCAAGAAGGTATCATAATATATTGAAGGATATATAGGAACGTTTTTACAGGCCTTTCTTATAGAGGTTTTGGCTCATTTGAAAAGGTCTAATCTGACCCTTCTGAGCGAGATATATAATCTCCTACTCATTCTATCTTTGTCTTACAAAGGTTTTGTTTGTATGTGCGTGTTCTCTATCTTGTCTAGTATTATAATAATTTTTGCTCGGTCGACAGCCATGAAGATTGACAGTTTTATGACGAT
>JAAAKQ030064870.1:0-15664 GCA_010016005.3 Zanna intricata
ATATATATATATATATATATATATATATATATTACAATTTGTTTTATCTGATTTAGATTACTGAAACTCATCTTCCAAAATAAGAAAGACATCTTTATCACTAAAATTTGATGATCAAATGACATGTTATTCTAGTTCTGAAGATTGTTCCTTAATTTAAGCAAGGAATAAATGATAAAATAATAACTTATATAACAGCATTTGAATACAAACTTAATACATTTATTATAAAGTTACAAATCCATGAATATATACAGAAAAAAAATTCAAACCTGTATTTCAAATTCAACATACATCAAATGTGCATATTGTACTTTATTACTTCTACACTTCAGGTTAAAAAGATCCAACTTTTAATAAAATTCTGATACAAATAAATAACACCACTTAAGTGGTACACTTTTACTTAAAATATTAAGTTACAAGTAACATCAAACAAACATTTATTAAAATAAGTAAATTACAAACACTTACCCCCGATAAGTTATGACCAGTAATTAATGTACTTTCATTCAATAAATTTTTTTCTCTTCCTTTTTAATACTGCCATTACATTATGGAAGTTGATTTTTTTTTTAATTGAATAAATATTCCCTAAAAATTAATCAACATTAACTTATATCATTGTTTCTTTTTAAATACCTCTTCAGTGAAGTTGATAATTTATTTGACATTAAAGAGTTCATTTTTGAAGATGAGAAATAAACAGGAAAAGTGGTCATTCCCAATTGTGCCTCATTAATATCTTTGTCCCTTATTTGGCTGGTAAAAATGTAAAACAAAATTTATAATGATTTTCACTGGAGAAACTGAAATAACAGTTTCAGATAATATGAAACAAAGTGAGCTGGGAATGAAAGGAAATCAGCAACAGGGAAAAAAAGAAAATTAAAATGTTGTGCGATAAGAAATTCATTCTACAGTCTAAAAGTAATATTAAAAAAGAATATAAATCAAAACAATATAGACAAATTAAAACTAAATTAAATCTTTTACACTTGTGATATGCTGTTGTAAATATATATAGAGTATATTATTAATTAAATTATTTAAATATAGTGTCAATGCATTTTTTTTATTATCGGTAATAAAATAATAAATGAATCACCCAATAATGTGCTGGCCTCTGTGGCTGAGTGGTAGCGTCTTGGCCTTTCATCCGGAGGTCCCGGGTTCGAATCCCAGTCAGGCATGGCATTTTTCATACGCTACAATTCATTCATCTCATCCTCTGAAGATATACCTTAACAGTGTCCGGAGATAACTAAATAATAAATAATGTATTATGAGATCAGAACTCACCTACTGAAAGGAGACACCATTTTATCTTCAGTCTTGATTTTTTTAAAAGTATTTTTACTGATAGATTTGCAGTAAATACTAGTAAAATAATTTATGAATCCGATCTGAATTAAGAGTAAATAAATTCTTCACATTTAGTTGACCCAGGCTCATTACATGGTCATTTGTAAATGTAATTTATTAAAAGGTACAGTAACTTTTATAACTGCTTATTTGCTTATAACTTTGCTGTTTGCATGAGATTAGTTTCATCACATGCCTGTTATTTTTGTTAGATATATTCCTAAAACAACACATTAATAGCTAATAATAATCAATTGGAGTGAAAACATGTTCAAATAATGATACATACACAAAGTAATGATTAATATAAACTAATATTCTGACTGATTACCCATAAAACTATAACATGAACAGACACAATAATAATTCATGTACCTTCATGAAGGTCACAGTTTGTAGGAAGGATAATAAACTTGATGCAGAGTCTTGTCATATAGTGTATATGACAAGACCCTGTAAAACAGTGAATTTACATCAGAAAAGAGAGGTCCAAAATATTATAATGTGTTAGCTGTATTAGTATTTCAGATGAAAAAAATGATGTTAAAATTTTCCATAATTCTTACCTAAGTAAACTACATAGATAATATGGAGGGTATATTTTACTATGCACTAGTGCATTGAATAAGGGCTTTCTCTCAACATCATAACTTCTACATTCAAACGTAAACACTGAAGAGTATCATAAGCTACAAAATCCCAGATAAATTTGAGATTTAGCTTTTTCATTTAAAATGAAATGAGTTATTTTTTATCTTTGTTCTGTTAAAAAGATGAAGTTATTTTCATTATTAATTAACAGCTAATAATTTTATGAATGGCTCAGATCAAACATGAATTTTGACACTTTTATGTCAAAATGTGCATCAATTTAGAAATATAGAGATATATGGTTTTTCCTTTTTGGTTTTTTAATATGTTTATCATGTATGTTTTAATATAAATTGTATAGCACTCACGTTTAAAGATATTTATTTATTATATAATAAAGTAAATTACTGGTAATAAATCAGACAAATAATTTACATATAAATTACAATATAAAGAAAAAATCAAGACTGAAGATGATCTATGGATGAAAAGTGCCTGACAATTTGTAACTTCTTTTACTTAACACTGCAACTGGAAGTTAATTTATTATACTGTGTGTGTGTGTGTGTGTGTGTCAGTATATATACATACACAGAATTTTTTTATTAAGTGTTCTAAAAAAGAGGATTTGCTTCTTACAGTTAATTGTTATAATTTTGCATGTAGTAGTTAAAATTTTTTTTTTTTATTTCTATGTTAACATTATATATTTTTGCCTGGCATTTCCAGTATACTTGACAAACTGTTTTTGAAAAATTTAATTCATATGGCTAACCATACGGTCATACAGCTAACAATTAAGAGTGTTACACAGGTGATATAAGTTACAAGTCTTATACAAGTTACACGTTTTTTTTTTTTTTTTTTGTTTAACCTCCTGAATCACCGTTAAGGTATCTTCAGAGGATGAGATGAATGAATTGTAGCGTGTGTGAAAAATGCCATGCCTGACCGAGATTCGAACCCGGGGCCTCCGGATGAAAGGCCAAGACGCTACCACTCAACCACGGAGGCTGGCAACACGTTTTTAAAAGTCGTACAAAATATATTTATATTTCAGGCCACCGATCTTGCAAACTATTGAAAATATCATAAAAATTACTTTGCATTATCACATAATACTATCTGATGGTTAGCCATATGACCTTCAAAAAAGGTCTAAGGTCATATATCTTTCAACGAACTACCTGAATTCCACTGGCTAAATTAAATTTTTCAAAAACAGATGCTAAGTACACTGGAAATGACAGGCCAAAATTTATGCCATAAAACTTTAACATAAAAATTAAATAAAAAGAAACAGTAGTTTTACATGCAATAATAAACTGTACAAAGCAAGTCTCTTTTGTGAATCAGTTTAAAATAAACAAATTCTGTATTGCAGTAGATGATCCCAAGAATCTTTATTCACCAATACTTTTATAAAATTCATTCTTATGTACATACACAGAGAAAATTCAATTATATCTTTGTTTATTTATTAATACCCATAACAGATGCTCTGAATGATCGATTCTTTGATATGAATGTGCTTTCTCAGTATGAATATAACACAAAAATTACTATTATCCAAAAAATATAAGTCAAACTACAATAAAAATGAGACATATCAGAAACACAACTATTCATCATAGCAATAGGCAGCAATTAGCTGTTAACAATCCAAGCAGCTTTGCCACCAATATTGATAAATTTTTCAGTCTTTTTTTTTTTAGATTTAACATGAACAGCAAAAGAAATTATCATTCATTGCTTATTTCTACTTTGTAAATTTTCTCGATCGACATAAGCAGCTCTAGTTGGTGTATTACATTTTTTTATATCAACCTAACTCTGAATTTACAGTTTTTGCATGCCTCATACATTGTTTGACTATTCTGAGAACTTCTTCAACACCTCCTTTCATACTGTTTCTATGTATGTTGTCACTATATACAGGAATACCTTGACCAGCTTATTACCTTGCTCTCATTTATTCTTGGGACACCTGAGATAATGAAAAAAAAAAAAAAACATCAACCAGTTATCTTCCACATCTGAATCCCATTTGTTTATCTTCCAATTTCTTTTCTACTTTTCCTCTAATATTCACTCATATGACAGTATTTTATTAGGTAGTAATCCTTAATAATTTTTACAGTTAATTCTTACTTTAGAAATATTGGTACAATACCTTTTATTATCATGTTCTGCAACAGTTTCTTATCATGTCATATACCTATAAAAAGCCTACAGAATTACTGCTTTCTTCTACTGCTATGATGAAAACCTTGAAACCTCTTGCTAAATTATATGTTTCTAACTACCAATCCACTCAGTTTACACAATTATATTACTTTCTTTTTAAAATACATGCAGCCTAATATCTCTTTTATTCCATTTCTTTCTTTCCCCAACTCATGCACTTAGGTCATCAACTGTAGTTTTATGCTTCTTCTCTAAAATAATCTCAATCACTAAACTCTACCAATGTTCTTTTCCTTATTTCCTGTTTGTGATGTACTTTGATATCTTTACCTCCAATACACAATTAATTCTTACAATTCGATCATCAATTTCTTCATACACTAATTAACATCTCGATATAATAAAGCTTACGCCACAATCTCTGCAGTTTTCAATTCAAGTTTCTATAACACTAATAAAATAGTTATAAAAATACTACTTCAATGAAACATTAAAACAATTATAAATAACTAAAACAAAACTCATCATCTTAATTTAACAGAGGAATCAATACTTAAAATTTTTTTTCTATTGAAAGGCCAAGTTTGTAAATAAAACACAAATTAATCATTCATTGCTAACTAGCATTATAATTCACATTCTTCTAATCTTACTAATTATTAATGCTTAGCGTATTCCTATCTTGTGTGATTAAAATAATATACTTAATATCTTTCATAAAACTAAAGTGATAAAAAAATTCTCAAAATTACAATCTTGAAAAAATAAAAGCACTAACCTGAATATCAACTACCCAGTCTCTATTTTTTCTACAGCATCAAAAACATGAAAATGTTGTGAAATATTAAAAAAAAAAGAAAAGTTATTAAGAAATAAAGTTTCAAAATAAGAAATAATAAACAATTAACTAACTAAGACAGCACCAAAATAACTAGTGATGTTATTTTAAGTGAACACTATGTTTTTACCTGATGTAAGTTATATTTGTTATTTTCAGAAATATAATTTCATAATCTTAATGCAATTAGAACCTGTGTCTGCACCTAGATTAAATTATATGCCACTAATAACTGTAACAATATATTAAAATGGTATCTTGATCAGTCCCTACACTTTTCCAAGCAGAAACAAGTGAATTGAATGACATTGTACAGACCCCTGAAAAAAAATCATATTGATATGTTATAAACTAAAATAAAAAACAAAAAATGTAATAATTATAACAGAAAAAATTAATGATTAGAAACCAATCTAACAAATTTTCTAGTTTTTTACCATCAAAACTTGAGTGATTTCATGCACTACTTCAAATTTATTATAGATTTTACTTCTAATCTTTTTCAATCTAGAATATTGCTTTGCAAATCATTTATGGACAGGTAGATAAATTTAACATTAATAAACAAAACAATCTTAGTTTTAAAAAATTTCAATTTTGTGTACTTTAAAATAACAAACAATAAGCTGATAAAATAAAAACTGTATGTCACAGCTTTGTGTATTAAAAAATTTTGCAATTTGATAACGGATTAAAAAAAAAAAAAAAAAATAGGTAGCAAGAAACTGGAAACATGGGATTTAGTGTTAATTTCAGCAAAAGAAGAATAAATAAATAAGCACAATAAACAAATGAAGAAGTAGGCTAGTCAGCAATAATTTTGGTCATAAAAATAAATAAGTTTACAAATGAAATACAACACCACTTATCCAAATTTTCATTAACAAACTTTACTTACTTTAATGGTAAAACAAAAAAAATCTTACATATTAAATAACTATACATCAATTTTGTTATACACATATAAACATAGGTACACTTGAAATTCTATCATTTAAACATCTGTATCAGTGCAATTTACATCTTAGAAGCAGGTATAATTCAGTGTCTAGTACACAGATGCTGAATTACAATTATTAATAAAAACTACAATTTTCAAATTTTAAATATTACATAACATTGAGTTTTTGTAAATAATAACATATTAAATAATGATCAAATATGATTTTATAAAAATAATTAACATTACAGAAGCTGATATTTAAACCTGTGGGGACACTAGGTTTGCATCATGGAAAAAAATAATCTAGGTTAATCAACAATCAATAGTGGTGCAACAATTTTGCACCACTACTGATTTGTGTTGTGGGTTTGGATTTGCGGTTGCCTCCAATTTTCTAAAGAGTGAATTTTACTAGTATAAGTGCAAATAAATTTTAAAAAAATGAACATTTAGTACAGTAATTAACAAATTTTTTATCATTATTGTATCACTTTCATCATTTACAAACAATATTTTCATCTGTATTCGGAATGAGGTTTCAGCATAACAGAATAATTTATTAAATAATAAACCTAACATTTATTTAATAATAGTGGAACATAATAAATTTACATGATGCCTTTGTGATGTTATATTTTTTTGAAAATGTTTATTTTAACTGTAGCCTAATTATGATTTAACGTGTAACATGTTATGATTTAACAGCACCTAATTATGCGGTGCTGCCAGTCACCACTCCATCACTGTTAACAATCTTGACACCAATGCTGACTCGTCTGCAAACTGCAGTAGTTGGCATGTGGGCAACTTATGTTGTTTTCTCAAGTTCAGTAAAAACAATCAACCAGTAAGTTGCAGTTGTGATATTGAGTGAATACATTTGGTTTGTGTGTAGTTTTAGTAAGTTCTGAAATGTGTGTCAGTTATTGTTTTTTTATTGTTCTTTATTTATTGTTAAGTCTGATCTTTATTAAACAAAAATGTCCAAAATGAAAAATGAAAAGGCAAAAAAGTTATGCCTCTAATTAGGAAAGTCGACCTTGGTAAACTGCAAACTGGTGAAAGCATAGCTTCAGTAGCAAAACTGTTTAACATTAATGAATCAACTGTTCACTACATAAAGAAAAAATACAGACCAAGTGTATTGGCTAAAATTAAGGTTGTCTGTATGTCAAGACACAAACATTGAAAAACTGAAAAAGCTTTAGATTTATGGATCGAAGATAAAATGCAAAAAAGGGTATCTCTCAGTTCACTTCTTATTTGAGAAAAAGCATGTTTGTATGACCACTTTGTTAAATTTCAGAATTAAAGTGGGACCCATACATTTACGTTTTTAGCTAGTAAATACTGGTTTGAAAATTCAAGAAATGATTTTCCCTGCACAATGTTAGCATAAATAGAGAAGCATCAGTTGACCACAAAGCAGCACGTACATTTCCAGAACAATTTCATAACTCATATCAACAAAAGGCTATTTATAGGATGAAGTTTTTAACGCAGATGAAACAAGCTTGTGTTAGAAGAGGATGCCTTCACAAACCTATCGAAAAAGAAAAGTCTGCTCCAGGTTTTAAAAAATCTAAAGATCATCTGACAGTCCTGTTTTGCTGCAATGCTAGTGATGACTTCATACTGAAATCAACTCTTTACAAATCATTACATTCAAGCGCGTTGAAAGGTAAAGCTAAAAATCATTTATGAGTTTTATTGAAATAAACCAAAAATGGGTGAGTAATACCATCTTATTGAGTAGTTTCATTTTTATGCAAAACATGTTGAATTTTATCTGAAAACAAAGTCTTTGCAATTAAAAGTTCTTCTTTTAATTGATAATGCTCCAGAACATCCAAAAGTAAAATTTTTGCATCCTAATGTCATTTCTGCCACCAACCATGTCAGCTCTGATTCAACCTTTGAGTCAAGGAATCATTGCTGCTTCCAAAGCCTATTATCTGCAGTGGATTTTCAGTGAATTGATAAGTGAAACAGATGTAGATAATTAATTCATTGACTGAGTCACTGGAGGAAAATTGCAATACTGCAGATTTCAATCCAAACATTAAGGAAACAGTTGATGAGATTAAACAATCAGTGATCAATGCATGTGGGTAGGACCTGTGGCCTGACATTGATAACAAAAAATGAAAACAATAAAAAATAAAGAAAACAAAACTGATAAAATTGTGAACAATTATAATATTGTGCAAACAGCACATAAAATTTAAGGTGAATGAAATCGTTTCAATGAAATCAATGCTTCAATATTCAGGAGCTGATGCACTGTGACAAGGAAAAGCTTGAAGTGCTGATAACACAGCCTTTATCTATTCTGGAAGAGAAAGATTAAAATAAAGAAGTTACGAGTGAATTACTAAACTTAAAATCTGTAAAAAAATTTTTTTTTGAATAGCAGACAGCTAATAATGAAGTGTTTTGAAACTGACCCTTTTTTAGAGAAGTCAATCAACTTTAAAGGATAGCTTGAAGCAGCATTAGTGTATTACAGTGAATTATGTAAAGAACTAAAAAGAAAAATAATAAATAAATAAAAACAAACAAATATTACAAGTTTTTTTTAATAGAATAAAGTAAGTTAACATAGGCCCACATTACATGGTTAAAACATTCTGTTCTTAGCGTTTAGGGTTTTATACATACTGTATGTAAGTAAACATATTATTATGGCTACATTCATTCATAAGCATACAGTATGTTAGTAAATAGTTTTCTAATAAGTACTGTATATACAAAATTGACGTTTGGCTCACTTAAGAATGTAAGCCCCTCCCTTTTTTGCCATATAAGTTTGGTTTTAATATTTGCGCTATTTACCTAGAATGGAACCCCATGAATAGTGAGGTTTTACTGTGTGTGTGTGTGTGTATATATATTTGAAATATTGGTAATATAATGTCATCCTTTGCCAATACAGAATAACATGAAGTTGTTCTTTTCATGCCAGATTCTGATACTAGTACAGGTTTCATAAAAAAAAGAAGACTGAGAACTGTATTGCAGCATGTAATTTGATATTTGAAAATCAGCCTGTCCTTCTGCAGATGTTCTGACAAAACTGAATGGTGTCGGTTATCATGAAACTAAATACCTCATTTATTTATTTACAAATGATATGCACATATGCATGTTTTGAACCACCATCAGAAGCTAATTATTTTAAATAGATGGAAAGTATTCTTAAGGCATGAATTCAGAACAGAAATTTTGTTGCACTGGTCATTCAACCCTAAAAGCTGTTCATTACCAAAATTGTATTAAAATTCAAGAATAGCTGTAACAGTTCTTGTAAAAATTAATTAATGTTAAATACTTCAGGAGATTAAACTGAATATTCTTTCTGTTTATGTACTTTGTTACAGACGACTCCTGGTAAAGCCCATCAGGGCTAGGAACGGGAGGGGTGGTGTGGTGGCCGGAATCGTCACTTGGTGGGTGTCTTCCCCTAAGGGGGTTGGGATGTCAATCCATGAAGTAACTTAAATGCTTTAAAATACTGACAACACTAGTAGAGGGAACACCTCACAACAGTGTACTAGCTCATCATTAAGATATAATATCTCAAAAAGAAATTATCTGATTAAAATTCTAACAACTAATAATTTCATCTTTTTAATCAGTGTTTCTGCCATAAATGGGTAAAAAAGGCTATAGTCATCTTTTTTTAAAGAAAACTATAATTTTTTTAATAACCTCTGATGTATAAAATTACCTCTTAAGACAATATCTTATTAGCAAATATATATATATTTTTTTTTTTGTTTAATCTCCGAAACCACCGTTTAGTTATATCTTCAGAGGATGAGATGAATGAATTGTAGCGTGTGTGAAAAATGCCATGTCTGACCGCGATTCGAACCCGGGACCTCCGGAATGAAAGGCTGAGACGCTACCACTCAGCCATGGAGGCTGGCAGCAAATATATTTTGGAGAATCTGCACCAATTCCTTCAATTTTGAAACTTTTCTTAATTCAATTATGAGTAGGTTTTAATATTTAATTCTATGGAGGCATATGAAAATAAAAATAATATGGATATAAAAAATAAATAAATTATATATTATACATTTTTTAACTTATAACAATAGTTTTAACAACAAATATAGTTTAACTTTGTTTTGTTTATACAAAGTATTTATTTCAAGGAGACCTTGATAAACTGAAACTTCTTGTAATGCTTAACTGAAAGTTACAAGAAACTTTAAATAAGAAATTCTCACTATTTTTTGAAGGTATTAAAAATAAGATATCACCATTTCAGATGTTCATTTTTCCAATATGACAGCAAATATATTTTTTTACAATTATTTTTATACCATTTTTAGATAGAAAATATTATTTTAAGATGTTTTTATTCTTGAAAATATTTTCCTAAACACTTAAGGCAATACAATTAACTTAAAAAAGATAACTCTGCCATTTTTGAAAAAAAACAAATTTTAATGTAAATTCTATTTCTTTTATTGAATTTTTCAGTTTCAAATTGAAACATAACATGGAATATTATACTTTTTTCAAAGTACTGTTTTATCTAAAAGTGTCAAAAAAATTTTCTTCATAAATAAAGCAAAAATAACTATCTCCATAAAGTAAAAATTAGGAAAAAAACACATCTTTAGCATAGAGATGGTTCAACTCTCGGCCCAGTTTATTTTATTAACAAAACAAGTAAAAATTCAAAGTACTTTATAATAAAAAAATAAACCAAAAGCAAAATCAAAACAGAAGATATTTGATTCATATAACTAATTTACCAGCCAACGCCCACTTTTGGCTGTTGAGCCAAAATGTGACGTGCTGACCAGTAGATGAGCTTCTGTGTAAATGGGGCCTTCTGCAAGTGGTCAAGAGCTCTGCATCCATATTTTTGCGGCCGCAGAGTTGGCATGCTGGAGAGGTCAGAAATAGTAACCGATGTAGGTGTGAGGTCAGCTAGTCATGTCTGGTTTTTAATCTAAATGCAGCAACACTGACTGTTCGAGGGAGGCTACAGCTTATAGGACCATGTGTGACAAGGCTCTCCCACTTCTTGCCTGCCACTGATTCTTTGCGGTTTTTGCCAATTCATTTATCGACTGCAGAGTTTACTTGTGCTTTGGCTGAGTCAAGAGGAGTGTCGGATGGCTGAGGCAGAAAGGTTGCCAGCTTTGCCAAAATGTCAGCTATTTCATTATGTTAACATGCTTGGGAACTTATTGGAATTTCAACTGCCAGCCTTGACATCCCTGTTCGTTTAAGGTCTTTCTGCACTCAAAAGTTCTTGTGCAGTCAGTTAAAGTGTTACATGTTCCGGATGGCTGCTTGCAAATTGACAAAGAACTGCCTTCTGTGTCAAAAGGATTTTAAGTTGAGTGGCAACTGCTTGAATTGTGGCAATCTCTTCATAATAATTGCTTTGTGGAACACCAACTGCAAGATGCCCCTGGAAGTGGCAGCAGTAGTACGTGTATCCTGTTTCTCCTTTTTCTGGTATTGATGAGCTGTCTGTATAAATGTAGTTCATTCCTGTTCTGGAACATCTTCAGGAATAGTTTGGAGCACAGTTTGTTTTAATTTTGCTTCATAAGAGGTGTGTTTTGACAGTTGATGGTATTTTAAATTATATTTGGCTTGCGGCAGGTGGTCAAAAGAATCTTGTTAGGTTTTAGGTGGCGTTACATCTACAGGTGTCAGGACATACTTCTCACTTATGTTCTTATATGCAGAGAGTGGTGCAATTTGGATTTTGAGCCTGCTTGTTGCTTGCTGATAGCTGTCCCACTGTTGCTTGTACACTCTTCTTGAACATTCTCAGATCACATTTGCAGTTCTTTCACAGTGGACATGAAGAAGCTCCATTTGTGTCTGAGCCTCCATAGCTGCCACTGGGGTGGATTTAGCAGCACTGCATTAGTCTCAAAGCATTGTCCTGGGCAAGGTTCATCTTACATGTAGTTGTGGAGCCAGCGGTGACTGTCACTTTGCTTCTGTATTCCAGGACTGGTCTAATGTATGTTTTATATGTTGTTATTAACACTTCCTGGTAAGCTTCCCATTTCACAGCAATGAGTCTTTTCAGTAGATGAGTCATTTTCATTACTTTTCCCATGCATTGTTTGAAATGTGGTTTCCAGGTGAATTATTGGTCTAAAGTAACTCCCAAGTATTTAGAAATATTGTTTTCTTCCAGTGTTTAACCCTTGAAGGACAGACTTATTGCTAGTGCTTTTGTGGATAATGTGAACAGTTGGAATACAGTTCTTGTGGTAATAACAGTCACAGTGTTGCGTGTTGCCCAGATTTCAAGATTCAGCAATTTCTTACTGAGGCATTCTTCCATGCATTTACGTTCCTACCAGTAGCCCAGATGAGATCATTGGCGTACAGGAGGGCTTTGACTCCTTGTACTTCTTTGATTGCTTCTAAGATGTTATTGATCATTATGTTGAATAGCATACAGTTCAGAACAGCACCCTGTGCCAGGCCTTCCTTTTGAATGCAGAATTTGTTAGTACTGTGGTTGTGGTGCACTAAAATTAATCTTTGGCAAAGAAAACTTGATAAATTTGAATAAGCATCCAGAGACACTGCATAGGTCAGCTTTTGAATGAGCATGGATCGCCAGATGGTATTATATGCTGCTTTTAAGTTGACTAAAACTATCAGTGTAGACATCTTTCTGTAGTATCCATCATTGACTTGTATAAAGAAAACAACATGGTCCATAGTGCTAAGATATTTACGGAAGCCAACTTGAGCATTGTTCATGATTCCATGTGTTTCGATAAATTAATTTAGATAGTTGATAAACCATCTTCTATGCCACTTTACAACAAGAGCTTGTTAGGGATATAGGCCTAGAGCTTTCAGCTAGACTGGTGTCTTTACCATTTTTTAATAAGGGGATAATTTTTGCACTTTGCCGTTGCTGTGAAATGTCTCTGCCATGTCAAGTTTATAGTGCCAAGTAGGGTTTCCTTAGCTTTTTCCCCAAGGTGGATTAATAATTCTGGGAATATAATCTGTAATCTCGCTTGGTCACTTTACAAAGTGGAAAGAACCAAAGTCTTAAGTGGCCTTTGTATTACATGCCTTTGTAAGTGCCATTGTATTACATTTTTATCATGGCCACTGTTACTAGAAGTGCTTTGTGACCACATCCACCAGCATAGTCGAGCAAGAGGGCCTTGGTTTTTTCAGGTAAAAGTGCATGGATATCAACCAAATCAGGTCGTGATAATTACCCTGAATATGAGAGCAAGATAGGTGGCATATCCACAACATCCAGAAGGTTATTATCAATCATCTTCTCAAGATACTTTCTGGGCAGCATCAGTCTTGAGTAACCCCATCTTGGAGAAGGGCTGTTGAAGTCTCCAACAAGAATGGTATTCGACTGAAGGGATTCATAGGAAGGACAATTTCCTGGAGGGTTGTACAAGCTACAAACTATGAAGTATTATTGATTTTTCCATCTGTCAACCATGACTAGCTCCATTGTGTTGTTTTCCTCCACCTTGTGCATGATACTGCATTTCGCAATCATGCTGCTCCATACTCCTATGAAGATTCCTGATGCTATTTGGCGGGATCCTTCTAGTGTAGTCAGAGCATAACTGTTAGTCTGGTAATATTCTGGGGTTTCTGTAGCAACCCCTGCTTCAGCAGTAATATATACATTCACGTCTGCATCGGAGACGTTTCGTTTGATTTGTAAAAATGTACTGTCATTCAGACCTCCTGCATTCCAGTAAATAATGTGGAGGCTATTGTCAGAGCTCTGAGAAGAGCTGTTTTGGTCACGTTATGGACCATTCTTATCAGCACGTTTTAAGGCGACTTCTTGTTGAATGTTTAGATTACACAAGGGGCACCATGAGCAAGGGATCAACTTCACTCCCCTTGATTCGTATAATGACTCGCAACAAATTTCTCAAAATATCACCATTGTTATAAATAAAAGTTCTGTAAATATCATTCGTGACCTAACAACCTCGACGGGGAGTCTTATTCTTTAAGACTTTGGGAGTTGGTGCCCTGATAGCCCTAGCCTCTGCAGCCTTTCTTCCCACTAGACACTAAGCTGCAGAATACTTTACACTATACACATATTCTACACCAAGAACACTACACAAATTACAATATATACAATCTCACAACTACATGACAACATTCTACACTATTTCTTCTTACACATACACTCGGTGATGTTGTGACACCTTATGAAATGCAATCGTAATGCAAGGTGGGAACTATAGTGACGATGGGTAAATATGTACTGAGTTTTGAACAATGTCCTCTGAGCACCGGAGTGAACCCAGCTGTAGTTTAACTCTAGCTCCAGTATGGGTGCGCTCTGCTGCAGTGGTCTGTTATATCGCTGGTACTTGTGGGAACACAATTAGTACCTCACAGATAACAAATATGATGGTTGGTGGTCCATCTGAAAAAACCACCACCGTTGGTCTTGTGAAAAGGCCTTGTTCAGCCATGTCTGACAAGGATAAAAGTCCTGTAGAAGTTAACTATAAAATATCAGACTTAAAATATAATAATATCCGTTTTATTGTTCTTTGGAATAATCTAGAAGGTGGCTCTCTTCATAAGTCTCACCTTCTCTGATCAATCAGGTAGTAACTGGTTTGTATGGTTCCCCGAAGAACATAAGAAAACTAAGAGACGAAACAATATTAATAGAGACTTTCAGTGATGAGCTAAGTCGATCACTCTTGCGTTTGAATAATATGAGCGGGATAAGTATAAGTGCGGTATGTCATAAAACCTTGAACACTAGCCGAGGAGTGATTTCTGCCAGGATCTTCTTGAGATGGACGTTAATGAAATTGCTGAAGAGCTTCATTCCCAAGGCGTTCAGAAGTGAAAAGAATTACAAAACATCAGAGCGGGACAAAAGAATCAACACAGTCTTTTATTTTGACTTTTATTAACCTTCTCACACTGTCAGAGAAAATTAAAGTAGATTACATGTTGGTTAGACTACGATCTTTCATTCTAAATCCACAGCGTTTTTTTGTTAGGGTACCTGATGTCAGGAGAGAATGCACCACTGTGTGTAAGATGTGATTGCTGCTTAACTGTGCATCATATCTTGATAGACTGCATATGTTATGCGGACTTACGTTGCAAATTTAAATTACCCGAAAACATTTGCTATATCCTAGGAAATGATAAGACAGTGATAGATAGGGTTCTTGTATTTCTGCGATGCATAAACATTTTTTGTGAAATTTAAAATTGATATATTTTTTTTGTTCTTATCTGACTGTTTTATTTATGTAAAGTACTGAACTACACCTAATATTCTTAATGCACGATGACTTAAATTTAATTGAAGTTTGGAAAAATATTAAATGGAAGGCTTATTTGTTTCATGAAAAATCCAAAAATCTGAAGTGGGAAATCGATCACAGTTCTTGAAAATCAACACATACTCTTGTAAAAACTAATGCATTTCATTCTTTCTAATGGATACCAAGTGCATGTGATGCTAAAGTGAAAGGATTATATATATATATATATATATAAGTATAGAGAGAGTATTATATATAACACACAAAATATATAATGACTGTAGCAAACAAGATCAAAAAAATGACCATATTAAGACAGTTTTAAATCTTTGTATCATGTTCTTTTCTTTTAAATACTTTTTTTAAAAAAAATAAACAATAATTTTCACACATAAACATAAATATACACATATAGTATAGACAAAAACCCAC
>JAAAKQ030064881.1:0-15663 GCA_010016005.3 Zanna intricata
TTTTTTAAACATAAATTTTAGATAATTTAATTATAAGAAGATTGATGTAAATAATGTCAACAGAAAACAAATAAAATACTAAACATGTCGATTCTTATTAACAACAAAACCGACGAAAACTTAAAAGAAAATGTTACAAAAAGAGAAAACAGATGTGTCTAGTAGGTACAATAATTTTAGACCTACGGAAAAAAAGTTGGCAAGACTGATTTTTTTCATTACAACTCAAATACTACTCACTGTTATGAGTACTACTACTCACAAATACTACTCATTGTTGTCAGTTAATTGTGATAATGTGTTAAATAACTTTTCGCTGATCAATCGTGTTTGCAGTATTACATCGAATTCTTATCCTAAAAATTTCAGATAACTGTTAACAAGTGTAATTTTGTATTCATTCTACAGTGCATAAAAATCAAATCTGTTAAAAAAAGTGAAATTCTGTTTAGTTTTGTTTTGAAAATGCCGCGTATCTTCACTAATGCCGAATAAGCCGACATGATTTTCATCTGTGGATTTTGCAGAGGAAGTGCTGCGGCAGCGGTTACGGAATATCGACATAGATATCCTGGTCATGTTGTACCAAATCGTAAAGTATTTATTAGAATTTTTAATAATCTTCGTGTGAATAACACTTCCTCACCACTCTTGCCTCACAATCAGTTCCCACGCGAATGCCATTATTATTGATAAACAGTAATTTTTTTAAATTTATTTAATATTATTTTATTTAACGTAAATTAAATTCTACTATTTTTATAATAGTATTTATTCGATTGATTCAAACTATTCAATTCAAACCCAGCTCATACGATGATGAATACTCACAGTTCATTAAATCAACTCATTAAAGTTTGTGCTTCAACCGGCAAATCACTGCTACATATATATATATATATATATATATATATATATGTATATATATATATATATATATACATTTTTTCTCTTTATCTGTTTAGCCTCAGAACTACCGTAAGGTATTACTTCAGAGGATGAGTGAGGTTGATGTGAATGAAGTGTACAATCTCAGTTCGACCACTCCTGAGAAGTGTGGTTAATTGAAACCCAACCACCAAAGAACACCGGTATCCACGATCTAGTATTCAAATACGTATAAAAATGTTTATCTAAAAATCACTGTATAAATAAATACTGTACAAATTACTGTATATACTACATATATATATACAGTTATTCAAAACCGTACGGCAATCTCTGGGAGCTTATTCTGTTGCTAAAATTAGGAAAAAAGGTTTATATAAATCTCCTCGTTTATGCCAATAAACATGGATAAAGATTTGGTTGCGATGGATTAAGTAATTTTTTGTTTTTCCCGAACAAACAAAAACCGTGTGCGTGCGTTCGTTCGTGTGTGTGTGTGTGTGTGTGTGTATGTTTGCTAGTTTTTCATTAATTTTCACTTACTGAAGTCGGTACTAAATTAATAATTAATAAATATATATATGTATATATATTAATAAGATTATTAATTATAAATTAAATTCGGCTGTTTTAAATTTAATTTAAAGAACTGAATATGTTTTATGTTTTATTTTTAGAATAATATTATTTAATGATAATAATAATAACAAAAAAAAAAATATTTTTTTCCAGTTTTCTGTAACTAAAATGTTAGAAAGGTGAAAGTTAAAATATTTTTAAATATACCAAAGAATAAGGTAATACACTCCCAAACATTAAAAAGAAGCCCAGCACATTTATTTTTTACATTTTTATATTTAATTTTTAAAAAAATTTATTTTTTAAATAAATTAATTTCTTATTATCAGGAAACAATAGCTGGACATTTTTCAATTACTTCGCAGATGTTGACTGTAAAAATATTTAAATGTTGTAAAAATAACTTTTACTTCCTTGTAGTACGAAGTAAAAGTTTATTGTAATCGTTAAAAATTTCGGTTTTCAGATTTCAATGGAAGTATCCTTTTTGATTAGTTTGGACGTGACGTCTGTACTTAACGTAAGTATCTCGCATAACTCAAAAGTAATTAGCCGTAGAATTTTGAAAATTTGGATTTAGTACTTTTTAATATCTAGTTGTGTACCTCCCCTTTTCATTGCAATCGACTGAATCAAAATTGTCTAAAAAAGCCCAAAATCCAAAAAATGTTGATTTTGGACTTTTTTTCAACTGTACTAATAAGGACCTATTGAAAGCGTTTTAACGATATAAGTGGTACTTATTTTCACGGGTTCCAGAGTAAAACTATAATTAATGAAGTATTTAGATGTTCAAGGGTAAACATCTGTTCGAAACAGATTTCATCTGTTTCTTTTTTAACTTTTTTTTATTTTAAATATATTGATTTATTAATAAATATTAACCAGTGTTTGTAAAAAAAATGTTTACGACAAATTACAATTCAATAATAGCAATAAAAATTAAAAAAATAAATGAAAAAATATCAGAAGTTATTAATGAAATAAAATTTAATTTACTTTTCATTAAAAAAAAAATATGTATATGTAATTTAGTATGCGTACAAGAAAGTCATGTGTTATCCACATCAGATTTTTTTATTTTAATTGCTCCATTTTTTATATGAATTGTTAATAATTATTTTATTATTTGTTAAGTACTGCAGCGAAAAATTAATTTATGATATGTTTTATAATATTTTAGTACATTAAAAAGTGATTATAAATTTGAATTTTTAGTTTTTTTTTTTTTTTTATTTAAAAAAGTTTAAATAATATTTAAATAATTAATTGTTTAATTTCTTAAAATAGAAAAAGAGAACAATTATTTAAAGCAAATACAAGTATAAAAAAAAAAAAAAAAAAAAAAACAGATGGGGAAAAGTTTAGTTACTTTTTTTTTGCATATTTATATAATTTTTTTCTAAATTTTATTATATTTTAATAATAAAATAATTTATGTTCCAGATAAATTGTTCTCCGCACATATTATATTTAACAGGTGTCAAAGAATGTATTGAGAAGGTTCGTTGTACTGAGGACAATTTACACAGGTAAGAATTAATTATATGCACATACACAGAAAGTAGCATTTATTATTCAGTTCAATTCAACATCATTTTAGCCTACGTACGTATTTTATGCTCAGGACTCTAAGGTTCCAGTTTGCTTAGAAATAATGATTTTATTATACTTAAATGATAGCATGTAATAAATATTCAATCAAGCTACATACCCGATTATACCCGCTCCATATTTATATACTATATATATATATATATATATAAATAAATAGTGTGCGTGTATGTGTTGTGTGTGTGTGTGTGTATGTGTGCGTGTGTGCGCGCGCATGCAGTCATATTTCACACTGAATCTTATTCATCTATTATTGTAAAATTATAATTAAATTTATTTGATCCAAGAAGTATAATAAAATATATGAACAAGTCTTTTATATGCCGGAAGTCTTTCAGTTATTTCATGTTAAGCATAATTTAATCAAGTAACTGTATCACTTTTTTGCAGCGTTAAAGCATAAATAATGTATTAAAATTATTTTAATTATGGCAGGGTGTCATATAGCCTACAAAAATTAGTAGCCGATTAACGCTCCAAAGAATCGATTCATTAAAGTTAATCATTAAACAGACGGCTCGATCTAATGATCTTCATCCAAAAAAAAAAAACCATCATTTATCCGCTTTCCTAAAAAGGTAAAAAATGAAGAAAAAAAAAAGGCCGCCTGGTTGCGGTTTAATCAATTTTCCTGGGGCTTGCATATAAAGTTAATAATTTATCTTATGACTATTGATATTAGTTGATTACTTAACTTATGATTACATTTCTTTCTTATTATTTTCATTTAATAAATGTTCTGATCAATATATCAAAGTAAATTATATTGATCATTTCAGGAATATGCTATTGGACGTATAAAAAATTTTATGTGGATACCACTTGACTTCCTTGTAAAAGAAAAATCCAAAAATAATACGATTCTAAATTATAATTATTATCAATTAATATTAAATAATCAGATGTTTCACCTCCATTTAAAAAAAATCAGGTTTTTTTTATTTATTAGAAAAATTTTTTACAATCGAGGATTAATAATTATTAATAAATCAATATATTTAAATTGAAAAAATGTTAGAAAAAGAAAAAAATGAGGTGGAGTATGATCGAACCTATGTTCCTTGCCTTCCCTTGTAAGATCCAAATATTTATTAATTAAAACTTTATTTGGTTTTAACTCTGGAACCAATAAAAATAAGTATCCATTATGATATATCTTTGAAAATCTCTCAATGAGGGTTTTTTTTTTACTTCAGTTAAGAATAAGTCAAATCCAATTTTTTTTTTTATTCTGGATTTTTATGGACACTTTGATTCCAATCAAAAGAGAAGGTAAACAACTAGATGTTACTATAGTCCTAAATCCAAAATTTTAACATTCTGCGACAGATCGTTTTTTTAGTTATGCGAGATACGTACGTACACACAGATGTCACGCCGAAACTAGTCAAAATGAATTCAGGGGTGGTCAAAATGGATATTTCCGTTGAAATCTGAAAACCGAAATTTTCCGCAATTCCAATACTCGTACACGGAAGTAAAAATTAAAATCAACTCTTATAATAACGTAAATAAATCTATTTTAAAAGAAGAAAAACTAACATTTTTCTCTTTTGGTTTAAAAATAATTGCCAAATTAAATAAAAATCTACCAGAAATTTACAAATGTTTTATTTCATGTGCAGCTTTCTTTTTTTTTATTTTATCTTTTTTTAAATCTTATTTTTCCGTTGCTGAGGTAGATGAATTGTATACAAAATACACCACTGCCCACAAAAAGGGGGGTAAATTAATCTATTGCTTTACATCTCTCACATTGTTGTAAATTCTGATTTCCAATTTCGGTAAAACTTAACATTTATCACGTTAAAAATATCATTTTTCGTATCTTAGAAAAAACAAAAAAATAACAATGGGTCACCAGCCTACATACATTAATGGGAATACGATTCGTTTGAAGGATCGGAGGTACAAGTGGTACTAAACATAATTGTTTTCTTTGAGAGTAATGTTGTTTCTTAATCATTCAGCTATGAGCAAAGATTGTACATCGATTAATATATGCGGGTCAATAAATTAATATTTAAAAAAAAAGAGAAACCATTCCTTGGTTTCAATTTGTACCAATTTCTTACTCCCCTTATACAGCCTGATGTAAGTTAGTTATTATTTTTTTAATCGACTTGTTCATATCATCTACAACTATTACGCTTACGACTCCTGACATCGATAAAACAATATTTTTATTTTTAGAATAATAAATAGATAAACGACAGAAAATACTGATCATAATAAAAAAAAATTATTTATCATTTAAAGGCAAAAAGCCTACATCATGAAAAAAAATAATAAATGGACAATCAAAGAAACGACGTTAGAATATAATGCCACGGTCGAGCTAAGAGTTCTCTGAAACGCGTAAATATGTATTATACTCGTATTTTAGCCTAAGTGTGGTAACTAATCGATAAAAATCTTTCAGAAAATTTTTGTTGAATATATCGGAGTAAATATTACGATATTTTATTAATAAAACACTCATCAAACAAATAAAAAAATATCTTCAAATGTTCTATACAAATGTAATTTTTCAGTAAAAGATTTTCCATTTAAATTATCAATTCCCATTACTAAAACCCTTGCGATGAGGACAACGAAAAAAGAATTTTATAAATTTCATCAAAAAATAATTATTCTTCGAAATCATTATTAAAGTGTCATTGAAATCAGTTTATCTGGTAAATTAAATGATTTTTGTACACACACAAAAAAAAAATTATATTCAAATCGAATTGAGAAGCTCTCCATTTTTTATGACGATTTTCAGAATTGTTATATCCACTTATTTTAGTCAGAAATATTAGAAAGATAGAAACTTAATGCAAAATAGATTTACCTGACATCTGTTCATACAGTTTATAAATTCAAAAATCATTAGTTTAAAATTAAATTAACTGCTATCGGTTAACGAAAAATTTAAATATTTACGATCAGATTATATGTAAATAACCTACTTTTTTTATTAATATTTTTATTAAGTATGTTTTAATAAGGTAAAAATATTTTGTTTTAAATTTTTACATCCATAACAGTTTACATAATATGTAGCGTTAAGTATTTGTGAAAAAAAAATTGTTTTTTTTTTTGTCCTATAGGTAAACATAAAATGTTTCATATTACCTCGTATGTTTAGAAAGTCAGAGCAAATTCACCTTCTCAGAATATACAAAAAAAAAAGTTAATCTATAAATCTGAATACTTCAAAAAAAAAAAATATTTTTTAAAACATTTTTTTTTCATAATTTTATACGATTTATGTATGTTAAAAATGTAATTATTACAGAAGCAAAAAAAAAAAAAAAATTGTTATATACTTTATTGATTATTTTATCTATATTACATGTACTTGAGTGTAAAGAGGTTTTTTCCCTATTGAATTTATAGTTCTTGTTTTAATTTGATATGGCATCGATAAGGAGGCCTCATGGAATAATTTATTTTTTTAAATATCCTCTGATATATATATATATATATATGTGTGTATATATAAAAGATGTTTTAAAAAAAAAATTATTTTTTCTGAAAATTGCCTTTAAGTGCTATAATTAAGTGCATTAATGCAATTTTAATTTTTTTTTTAATTTTGTTTTGATGGTGCAATTATAGTAAAATAAATATTTTCTTTTTTATATAAAAAAAATTACTACATAATTTATTAAGTAATTTAATTTTAAATTAGGTAAGCAAGTTTGTTTTGTTGAAATATTTAATGTCATATTATAACTTGTTATATTTTACAAATATAATTTTTATGTTATTTAATTTCATTTTAATTTTTTTGTTAATAATAGGTTTATTAAGATCTAATTTTCAAACTGGTTTGTTTATATAGACATTGTATTAACATTAGTTAGGCATAAGACATAAAAGAAAAAAAAATTGTTATTATTATTTTTATTTTTTAAGTTTTAGGGGCATCAACTACACTGTACATTATCCCTCATTATTTAATTCAATATATTATAATAATAATAACAATTATTATTATAATTGTAAAGTTTGTAAAGAAAATATATTTATTATTATCAAATATTTTATTATCAAAATCTCAATAAAAGAGTGAACATATCAGAGTATTTGTAAATTTTATGTGTCAATATATATTGTAAATATTTAATTACATATCGTAGAAATTATGTAAGCATTTTTTTTTTCTTTTTTTAAAAAAAGGATCTTGACCGATATTTTTTTTATTTATTTTTTTTTTTTTTTAATTTGAAGGTATTTGGTTTTAATTCCAAGTGTTTTTGTAGGAAATATAATTATTTCTTTTATTCAGCTACAATCTTTTTTTATTTTTTGGTAGTACTTTTATTTATTTAGAGTCGCATCAAAAATTAAACTCATTACTGACTATCAGTGTAATTTAATTGTACCGGTAAATTTTTAGTCTTCAACAAAACTAAGGTTGACCATTACTGAGACGTACGGTTAGTTAAAACCCAATTGGCAAAAAACACCGATATCCATAATCTAATATTCAAATCCGAATAAAAGTAAGTACCTTCATTACGATTTGACCTAAAGACTTCGACTTTGAAATCAGCTGATTTATTACAACGAGTTTACCACTAGACCAACCCGGTGGATTATATCTTAATATTTAAAATTTTTCCTTTGCTTTAAAAATTTTACCTTGATTAATTTTTAAATCCATTTTTACTGTTACAGAATTAATCGCTATGTTTTTATTTTAAATTACATTTGTTATATTTAATTTAATTTATTTAGGCTTTATTGTTGAAATATTCTGACCTGTCACTAAAAAAAGAATTATATCTGTATTGATAAAAGAAAAAAAACACCGACAAAAAAGAATTTCAAGAAAAATATTTATTTTTTATTTAGGATTATTATATTACAATAATTTAATTTCAAAACAAAATCATGATTTCCTTCTTTCTTCAATTCTTTCTTTTCTTATCTTAAAATAAGTGGCATAAATATGTATATAGATAAACAAACAATAAAGAAAAAAAACAAGGAATATCCAATTAAATCTTCAATGCATGATAATAAATACAACATCAACGTACAAACAGTATTTTTAATCTTAAAAAACAATAAACAAATAAACGAAAATTTAAATGTTCCCTTTTACCCATCTTATTATTTTTACCTTTGCATTTTTTTCTTCTTCTTTTTCTTCTACTCTTTCGTCGATATATTTGTTTCCATTTATTCTTCTACGTCTCCAAGTTGAAGTCATTCCGTTAAGTGACTTGTGACTTTGTATTTCGGTTATAATTGAAATTTTACTTTGTTCTTTTCATTCGCTGAGCCCCACTTGTTAGTTAGATCGGTAGAAAATCTTAATAAAGTAACGTTTGGTTCGTTGACTTGGAGATATTATCTACAATAAATAAACGAGTAGAGGGTTTCTCCAAATGAGATTAGTTGTAGGCTTTAAAATATGTCACGCATATTGTTAAAAGTTCCGGTACCATATTTTTCTATAGGATTGTACACCAGAATACACCCCTTTTTACCTTTAAAAAGAAAAAAAATTATAAATAAATTGTATTCAGTTGTGTCAAACTAATGGTTGCCTTTCATCTCACTGTATTCTATAACCCCCCCCCTCAATTTTATACTGGAGTTCTTTATTATTGAACTTGTGTAAGATTTATATTTCCTAATTTACTTATACTTATTGTGTTTTTTTTTGTCTTGTTTTGTTTAGGTTTTGTATTCTTTTTTCTTACCGGATTTAGTTAGTTTAAATTTTACATTTAAAGGAAAAATTTAGCTGTTATAGAGGCAAGTTGAATTTTGTTAGAACAAATTAAATTGGTTTTGATGTAAAAATCTTTATCTTAACTAAATAAACAAAATACTATTAGATAGAATAAATATTAATTTTTTTTTTTTTAACTAATTTGATGAAATTGATTTCAAAAACACATGATAGTTTATTAAAGTTAAAAAATTGTATTTTGTTATATTTTACTATTGAAAATGATTCCATTGGAATCGAGATAGCTATGTAGTGATTTTATATAAAATAAGCGTCAATTTTTAAAATGTATACAAATGTTTTTATTTGTAGTAATAATTGCTAAATCAAACTTAAGAAGTTTAACAAATTTTAATTCCAATATATATAATTTATTTTTGTAAATATATTAAATGCAGTACTAAACAAGTATCTACTAAATTCGTATCTACTAGTAGATTACAATAGCAGCCGAATCATAACAAATATCTGTCTGTATAATTATAAATTATTTATTCATTCATTTTTCAAAAAGAATTTCTTTTTGAAAAAGCATAGATTTTCTCCTAAGTATTTTAAAGAGGTTATAAAACAGGAAAACCTATAAATGCAATAACCGTGAAGTAATTTTAATAAAATTGATGTACTTATTTATCTAGTGTTTATTTTATTTATTTATTTTTTTTTTTATATGATTAATTCACCACAAAATCTTACAAAAAGGTTTTTGAGTAGGAATATGAAAGTGGCCGTGCCTGCTGGAATTCGAACCCAGGAACTCCGCATGATAGGCCAAGAAGCTTCCATTCTACCACAGAGATCGTTAAAGAGGCGATTTATTACAGCTAAGTCCGTTTTACTCTCCTTATATTTTTTTAAAATAAAATCATATATGTAATTTTTATCGTTGTTTTAACCGTACATTTGTCATAATTGTATGGTAAAAACCTACATATTTCACCGCGTCAGTCTATCAGCATCATCAGAGACAGAAAATATTAGCAATTACGTTTCGTCAGTTTTATATGAAACAAACACATAACATCACACAATAAGTTTATAAATTAAAGTATAAATTTACAAGAAGCAAGCAAATTTCCGTGTTATTCGGTCTGAGTTTAGGCCTGAACTGATTAAAATTTTATTCGTCTTTTCTTTTATTGCCATTGTAGAGAACGTATTATCGGATTCAAAGTTTATATGTTCATCTATAAGTTTTCTATTTTTATAAATTTGTAAACTTTCCCACGAATTCATATTATAGCCTTTATCTTCATAGTTTTATCAATTGTATTACATACATGTTCAGAATATGACGTGCCTAATTTTATGTTTCTTGCCAATTCAATCTTATAACAGTTCTCTTTTTATAAATATATATATATTTATTTTTTTTTATAGTTTTTTTTAATAGCATAGATACATATTTATCAAATTCGCTTTTTTTCAGTATTTAAATTTAATTATTTTCTTTTTAAAATTTTTAAATTTAGCACATTTTTTGCGAAATTTTAACATATTTTTGATGTAGGAATGTAATACATATTTTAGCTACATTAACGACATTCGCTGTTATGCGATTTGCAATCATTTTTAGATACTTATTAATCCGGAGTTGGTGAGTAACGACAATAAATTATTTCATCTCTTTCATTTCTGGTACGATTAAAAAAATTCCTTACTAAATATTCAGATTTAAAAAGTATCAGTCACGAATTCGATTTTTTTGCATATTTTAAATTAAAAGAAAAAAAAAAAAAAAAAAAAAAAAATTGTAACTACACGTTATGCTAACGGATCCTGACGGAATATCTTCACTAAAACATTTTTAAACGTATTATGCCAGCTGTTCCTATAAAAATAAATTTTTTATAATTAATATTATCTTTTTCTCTTTTTTATTTTTTTCTGTTTAGCATCCAGAACCATGGTAAGGTATTATTTCCGAGGAATATATGTGTGAATGTAAATGAAGCGAAGTCTTTTACAGTCTCAGATCGATCATTCCTGATAATTTTTTAATTAATATTAAAAAGTGTTTATATTACATCATGTAGGAAACTTGAGGAACAACGAAAAATGATCAAATGTCATTGTTTCAAAATAATTAATGAAATTAAATTTTTTTTTCAAACTAACCTCATTTTTATGAGAAATTAAGCTTCAAAATTTTGTATAGTAGCGGTTGAAACCATCACATATTAGTCGCCTTTTTTAACCGACTTGAAAAATTGAGTTGAATATATAAACACGCACTCACGCGCGCGCGCGTGTGTGTGTGTGTGTGTGTATTTTATTCTTTCTTTCTGTGTTCGTGCATAACTTTTTTCCTATTAAACCGATTGAAATAAATGTTATTGCAAATGACGCAACTGCTTTTCGCGGTGGTACTATGATGTTGAAAAAGTTTTTCGACAAAAAAATCGGTCTGAAAATTTACAACAAAAGGTTTTTTCGCCGTCCGGAAGGTAGTTAACGTTAGTGGGAATCCTGATATTCTGTATGTATGTGTAACGTTAGATCATGTTGCATGGTCTTCTATAGGACAGGTAATGTGAGTTTCTGATTTGAAGAAATGTGTAGCACCGTTTATACATCATTAAAAATCAAGCTATCTCGAATTATGCGTTACATAAATGCATTTCATAAACATGATATATATGCATTATATAAATGCATGTGGTTATTTACATCACATTACAAGAACTTGATGTTGGTTACAATTCTTTTTTTGCCAGCCTCCATGGCGCGAGTGGTAGCGTCTCGGCCTTTCATCCGGAGGTCCAGGATGAAAAGACATCCCGGTTAGGCATGGCATTTTTATTTTAGGCTACAATTCATTCTTTTCAGCCTCTGAAGATATAACTTAACGGTGATTCCGGAGGTTAAAAAAAAAAATTATTTACTACCAGATTTGGTCTAGTTTTTAATAATATTATCCGAATTATTTGTTGTTTATAGTTCAAATATTGTTTTTTTTTAACTGTGAGTGAATTTAAAAATTAAAAAAATATAAAATTTAAAAATTTACATAAAACCTTTCCTATTAGTAAATTAGTTATGTAACTACATGTATAAATTAGTATTTTACCAGTACATAAATACCAAGTAAAATTTCCAAACCTTTTAGAAATATAAACAAGAAACCCTTTTCCAATTTCATCCTCTTAAAGTTGTTTAATTATTGATATAGGAAATCCCTAAACATGTTTAATATATTTATATTATAGAATATACTTGTCGAAGTTTTGTAATACTACTTGGCTATTAGAGATATTTTCAGGAATTAGGAAATCCATATTTATCGTTTATCTCCCATTTAGAAATAGTTAAAACGAAAGACTTATTTTTTTTTACAGATATTATTGGGAGTTATTTTCAAAATCAAATTTTAACTTTTAGCAAGAATTACGGAAAAATATGAAATTTGATTTCACCCTTTTAAAAATGGTTTAAAGATAAATCAAACTTTTTTTAAATTTTCCATAGATGGTTGAAATCCAATTTTAATTTAAAACTGTCATTGCTACAAGATCACAGGATGTATACAATAAATTCTACAACTTTAATGTTATATTTTCCTTCTTTGAAATGATTTTTAAGAGAATTTCCTAAAATTAGAATAAATTACGTTACGCGAGGACAAAATATCGCAACAAAGCGACAGGTGCTTTCATCTCTAGTTTCATTCTCCTATTACTAATATACCAAAATTCGTTGAACAGCAAATTCTCATTTTCTGTCGGTCTTCATTATTATGAAATCGAGTTCGCCTACGCCGCCTGCTCGAAGTATAAATCGATTACAATTTTCACGTCGACGTGCATGTCTAAAACATCGTGCACTGACAAACAGAAGTTTAAATTCGAATTTTCGCCGTATTTTTCATGCTCACCAGGTTTCTACAATTTTGCACGTCTTTCTACAAGTAAAGGGGGATACTAAGGATATTCATTTCATCATAAATTATGAAATAAAGGGTACAGTAAAGACGTGGATTAAGGAAATACCACCAGCAATCTTCATTGATGGAGAAAACTAGTTCATCGTTGGCAGGAATTTAAATTGTAGTAAATAAAGAAAAAAGTAAATTGTTGTAAATAAATTCTATTTGTTAATTTTTATTTGTAAGTTGTTTGCGACTGGGCAATATATTTCAGCCACCCTTAGTATTATTCTTAATGCTTTAAATTAAATATTATTTTTGGTAAATTTAAGAATGGCAACTTAATAAAAAGTGATAATAATATCTTTGTGAAAAAATTGGTTTTTCTCAACCTCATTACAGAAGAAGAAAAAAAATCCTTTTTTAGCGGTACCTTAGTACTTAAAGTCTCTTTATATTCGAACCGTGTCGGGAAATAAACATTCCTGCCACAATTCAAATATAAGTCCATAGCATGTTTAAAATTATATATTCATCTTAAATGTATGATTTCCCGATTTTTGCCCATAATTTTATCGGAAATTATTTTTTACCGTACTTTATTTTTCCATAAAGAAATCCTGTTGTCTCTTAAAAAAATCTATGGTCAATTACGTACGATATCGACAATCTTTGTCGACTCAATTTTTTAATTAATTTCTTAGGGTTGTTAACGAAAAATTATATTCAGTTTTCCTATGCACCCGTTCAGAACAGCTGATTAACAATGTTAGATTTCTAATTTAGTCATTCGAGAAATGGTATAATTGCTCTTTTTTTTTTTTAAACATAGTATCTAACAAAATCTGCTAATGATAAATGTGTAACGTGTTAAAAAAATGTCGAATTCAAACGGGAATCGAAATCAGAACTTTCCAAACGAAAGGCAGAGAAACGCTAACACTCTACCGTGAAGTTCGGCAAAGGTATTCATTATCTGTAATCTGTACAGGTTTCCCTATCAATAAATATAGTTCATTTTGGACTTATTTACTATCTTACAGGGTTAGTGAGGAAAATGTTATTTATTGCGATCTCTTAATCTGTAAGGTCAACAACATCCATGTCAGATATCAAGTTATCAGCTTTTTTTGGTTTCTGAAAAGTTCTGTTTAATTTCACTCCTTAGACGTTGTTAATAAAAATGTTTCTTTCCTACTTTTTTGTTAATACTACTTTGTGAATTATTTAAGAATAAATATACTTTCTTCTCTTTTCTTCTGTTTAGCCTCCGGAACTACCGTAAGATATTACTTTAGAGGATGAATGAGGATTATAAGAATGAATGTAATGAGTCTTGTACAATCTCACGTCAAACACTCCTGAGAAGTGTGATTAATTGAAATCCAACCATCAAAGAATACCGGTACCTATGATCTAGTATTCAAATCCGTATAAAACTAACTACCTTTACTAGGATTTGATCCTTGGAACTCTCGACTTCGAAATCAGCTGATTTGCTATGTCGCGTTAACCACTAGATCAGCCCTGTGGGCAGGAATAAATATAATAGATTTTATTTTTCTAACTGTATAGGAAATGAACGAATCTGTAAAAAAAAAAAAAGCAAATCAGATAAGACTTTTTATTTATATATTTATGTAGATGTAAATGCGGGCGTTGTTTAAGTTAATTTTTAAATATCAGATAAATGTTTAGATTTCTTGTGATGGTAACTGAAAAATCTATCGAATTTTACTTTTGAATATTTAGTAATTTTATGTGTATTCGATTAATTATTAATACAATTCCTCTTTTTATTTCTTTAGAACATAAGAAAAATTTTAATTTCCATTTAACATTAAATTTAAAAAGATAGTTATCTGATAGATAAAATAAAAATTTATGTTATTGTCTGTTAATGTTTGTAGTCATACTGTCTTTTTTAACAGTTTTTTAATATATATTGTCTTTTTCTTCTTTTGAATTACTAACAAATATATACGGAAAGCAGACAGTAAATTTTAGGTTTCGTAGCAAATTTATTTATTTATCTTTATTTTGTAATCACGAAATATAATAAATAATTGTAAACAATACGCCTTTTTTTGTCAAATATTACCTCTGTACATTACGGATAATTACAGGTAGCAGATAATAAAATTTAATTGAGTTAGTATTTTAGTTTTATTTAATTTTGATGATAACTCTATGGATTAAATTAGTATTGTAAACAATTCGGTGTTTTTTTTATTCTTAAAAAAACGAAGTAATAATAAAAAAGACAGCTCTTCCGGTGTATATAAGAACATCCTATGGCCAATATTGTGCTATTTGGGTGTGTCTCCCAGAACCCATTTGCATAACAACCTGTGTCTACCCCCCGTCAAGTCTTAGACCTCCTGCTAGCACTGATATTTTTTTTTCTTAATTCTTTATCTTAAAAAAATAATTTACTCTTTACTTTTTACACATTAAATTCTTTTATTATTATTTTCCTTTGTCATAGTTTTATTTATAATATCTTTTTATCATTTTTTTTTGTCTTAATATTCTAAACACGTTCCTCCGCTTGAATTTCACAATACTCATTGAAGAAAGTCCACATAACGGTATTAGTTATAAATTATCATTATAATAATTTAATAAAAGAATTATTTCCTTTTTGTAATAAGTTTTTAACCGAAAGATCTTCAGTCCTAAAACAGAAAAGCATTTGAAAAATCTACGCAAAAAAAAAATTGAGATTTGGAGTACACAAAGTGTTTAAACTAAAACTTTTTATGAATGAAAAATAAAAAAAGGCGATAGAGATAATGTTAAATTAAACTATCCCGATATTTTTATACAGCTAAAATTTTTTCCCTTTTTCCTAAACATTCTGTTAAAAAGTTTTTATTATCTTTTTTAACAAATGAATCATTATAACAAATATATATATATATTTTTTTTTTAGTGGGAGGGAGGTGGAAATGGAAATGCATTTATGCACGGTGTGTAG
>JAAAKQ030064892.1:0-15663 GCA_010016005.3 Zanna intricata
TTCACATTCATACACATCATCCTCTGAAGTAATACCTTACGGTAGTTCCGGAGGCTAAACAGATAAAGAGAGAGAGGATTCAGCTAATTAATTTAAAAAAAAAAAACCATACTGTCATGTGTTCATGGTTTTATAAGGATGTCTAGAAACTAACAAACATAAAAATATTTATAAATACAATTTTTATGTTACGTAATTATGTTATGTAATTTGTTACACTAGAGATATATAAAAAGCTGTTTATATTTGAACTACTCTACACTGTATGAATGGATATAATAATATAACTTTCGTTACTGTTAACCAATAATTTACGGAACAACTTCATGTATTCACCCACTGCCACACTGGAATACTTGTAACATACTCTTTACTTGTTAGCACACACTTACTGATATCGCTCTTATCACATTTCCGCTGAACATGGACTCACAGAACTACTCACCGTTATCCACACCTGTGCCAAACTACTCCCTATTATCAAGACTGCCGAACTACTCCCTGTCTGATTGTGCCTGGCAATACTTATACCTGTTGGCCTGCAGGACCAGTACTCATCCTTTTAATCATTGAGCCATAGTAATTTTCATTGCGCTTTACATTTTTCTGTAAGTTCTTTTTCAGGTCCAGTAATTTAGAGGTGCATTCATCTGTATTACAAAGAACAAATTGTTAAACAGACCTGTTATTCTAAAAAAGAATACCTCTATTTTCTTCTTAATTGGAAGAAACCTGTTACAATATGTATATACAGGGTAGGATCAAAAAGTAGTAGGACTGAATCAATTTAAATTTTTTTATTGAACTAATCGATACAAATCCTTAGTCCTCGAAATAGCACCGTGCTTTGACACAACATGTGTAATGTGATTCCCACTGCGCGTATGCCTTCTGGAACTCGCTTTCCAGGATCCCCTTCAGAGATGTTGTCACAGCCCCTTGGATATCTTCTGCAGAGCTGTATCAGTTTCCCTTGAGGTCCCGCTTGAGCCGAAGAAAGAGGAAGAAGTCGGTGCCAGATCTGGACTGTAGGGGGAGATGAGGCAACCCTGTACTTGGCCAGAAACTCCCTCAGCAGCAACGCCATGTGGCATGGTATGTTGTCATGGTGAAGCTTCCAAGAATCTGCAATGTTTTGCACAATCTTTCAAGCACGTTCATGTAAAAATGAATTCACAGTCTTTCTAGGGGGTACGAACTCCCTGTGAACCACACCATGACAGTCAAAAGGGTAGATGAGCATGGATTTGCCCCTTGACTTTCTCATTCTGGCTTTCTTCGGATGTGGGGACTTATTGGTGTGCAACTTGGCGCTTTGGCGTTAGGTCTCTGGGTCGTACTCAAAACACCACGTTTCATCACCGGTAATCACATTGTCAAGGAAATTTGGGTTTTCTTGGACACAGTTCTGAACTTCCTGTGAAATTTGCACATGATTCACTTTTTGTTCATCACTCAGGTCTCTTGGCACAAACTTGGCACACATCTTTCACATGGCCAAATCCTCGGTAATAACTTTTAGGACGATACTGAACAAAATCCTTAACTCATCAACAATCAAACGAATGTTTGTGTGCCAGTCGGAGTCCAGGATTACCTTCACTTTGGTCACATTTTCATCAGTCATTGAAGTTGACGGGCGACTGTCGTGCTGGTTGTCTTCGACATGCTCCCACCCTCCCGGAACAGCTTAATCCACTCGAACACTGTTGAGCGGCTCATGGCAGCATTCCCATAGGCATCTTTAATCATTTCGAGGGTCTTCGTCATAGTTTTCCCGAGTTTGATGCAGAATTTAATGGCATAGCACTACTCGAGATTTTTATCCATCTCAAATTGCGACGACACTTTTTAAAAGAGGTTCACAGAAATCAGCGTGCTTACTCTCCGCTTCCCCGCAGGTGACTGGAAAATATCTCTTCGGAAGGCTCCCCACTGCCACGCTCAGGTGGTCTGACCCCCTCTTCCACCGCTCCATTCACGCTATAGAAATTCAGTCCTACTACTTTTTGATCCTTCCCTGTACATATGTATATATGTCATACTATTTTTGGTTTTTAATTCAGAACTGATTGAACCAATTTTTTTCAGATTTAGTTAAATATTTCTATATAGGTATGGCATTGATCATATTAATTTTTTCAAAATTCATGAAGGGGAAATATTTCAAGGAGTTATGATAGAGCTTTCGCAAAGCCACTTGTGTGGTTTTTGTAAAAGCTTATTAATTTCTGGATAAATACTGGAATTGAGATCATCTATTACATGAACAACAGTACCAATGTATTCATCAACAGAAATGAACCCATCATTGTGAGGAAGAGTCCCATTTCCATTGTTTAGTAGCTGTAAGGGAAAGTTAGCATTGCCAGCCCAAGATGAACTCTCATATTAGTTCTTAAGTTAGTGAGGACAAATTTTCATAAAGTGATGATTTAAAGTATGCCTAAACAACATAAGCCCTAGTTTCTTTTGTGATGACAGACAATGTTTGCTGAAAGTCCAGCAGACATGAAACTCATACCACCCATTAATTTACTGCATGATCTGATATGTTAAAGGGTTCGATCAATGGCTTCAATATGAGCTTGATGACTTATGTGCATTCATCTAATACTGTAAATTTAGCATCTTGCAAAATTTGTCCAAATGGACTATTTTTATGAATAGAACAAACAGATTCTTGCCCGCATGCTACATTTAGCAGTAACTCAAAAATGGAATGTGCAGTTTATAAGTGTAACCATTTATAAGTGTAGCAGCTATTCCTGATGATACTACAACCGATTGCAATGTTTTTAATTTTTTAATTGAGCAAAATTAGGCAAGAAGCAGATTGATAAGAAAGTTTTCCCAGTGCCTCCAGGGGCATCTAAGAAAAATATCTTTGGGTTGTTGCTAGCAACACTGTTGATGTATAATCAAACACCTGATGTTGATCTGAAGAATACTAATACTAATAGAATACTAATGTATAAAGATTAATACTTACTAATTTTTTCTATTTATCGACCTCTAAAGAAAATCTTAACGTTTTATCATAAGCATTAAAAGCTTCTTGTTTATCATGTGTTGGTGTTGGTAAACCAAAATTGCATAAGTATTTTTCACTTAACAAAACAACAATATCTTCAATCTCAATGAGACCTCTATTCAATATTTCATCTGAAATTGTTGTCTCAGTATTATTGGTTTGACGTCGAATTTGATATAAAATATCTTTACAAAAATCTTTTTGGAACATTTCTTGCAATACATTCAGTTGAGCAAGATGACAAAAAACTAATGTAATTGCAAATAATTCTTTCAATTTAGGCGAAGACTGACATATTGAAGCATCAGCAAGTGTGTTTTTCCAGGGGTTATCATTTTCCAATAAACCAAGTGCAGTGCAAATAACTTTATATTTTATTGTAGCACACCATCAGTAGTTTTCAAGTAATCAAAAGATGTAGGTCCGTTTATGTAATGAGTACTGCTTAATTGTGGGTCCGGCTCTGGGAGGGGAGAAGCAATGAGAAGAGGTTTAGTCGGTAGGGGGCAGGCCACTATAAGCACTTAATTTAACATCTTTGTGGAACATTGTTTGCTTGGGTATTTTAACCTGGGCTTCAAGCCCGACACTTTCCCATGAAGACTTCACAGGGAGTATGTAACTGGTATTCCTTTGTATCTCATCAACAAAAAAAAAATTCTCATTAAGTGTAGGAAGTGAAACTTTCCCACCAAAACCAACACATGCCAAGTGCTTCATCTCCATTTTTTGCAAAACAATGATTGTATATTTTAATTGTTGCATCTATTTGTAAATCTTTACTTTTTAATATAATCTTTACTTTTTAATCCAAATGAGGAATATATTCAAAAGCAGATCTGAACTTTAAAAAGGCTTTCCTATATTGTATAGCATCATAAAATAGATCATTGCACTCTTCTATAGTTTCATGTAAACATGATGTAGACTCACCTCTGACATTCACATCTGTAAATTTTCTACCAATATTACATCTCTTCTGTTTGTCATGATTTTAGAAAAAAGAACTTAACAAATACCACCAAAACAGGTTGATAAATAAATTAATATAATCAAATATTTATCGCTGAACAAATACCGCCAAAATCATTCTGTGTAAAAAAATGGTGATGCATGGGTTTGTTTGTCATATGTGCTCATATTTTTATTTTAATTGATGTTGGCACAGAGTGGATCAATGGTGGTGCACCAGGCAGCTGCACTTGGCTTCCTCCATGCTAAAAGCAAAATTTTACACACTCACTAGAAGCAGTCCATTATCAATTAATTTATAGATAATTTAATTTAATTTCTAAGCATAGATTATTTTAATTTATATTTCTATTTTTATTTATTTATTTATTAATTTCATTTATTTAATCTTATAAATTTGAATAATGAAATATTTTTCACCTATCGCAGAACCAATATATCATATTTCCTGAGAAGTCAAATACAACTGTATTTACCTTATTATACGTATATCATACGAATTACTATTGTCTGATACTAAATAATTAACAATTATCAGCAGCTTATGCTCTTGTGATTAGGTAGACTGAATTTAGTGCAATATAATACCCCCCACTTAGCAGAGAGCCAGTATACTACGTAAAAAGTTGTTAACTTAGCATAACATATCCACCGCATAATGGAGAGTCAATATATTACGTATGGAGGCAGTGAAGTATTATCCTTTTAGCATGTTTTTTAAATTGTGTTTTTAATGTTTTTTTGAGATGAAATATATCTATAAACCTTCTCAGTTATGCCAAGAAACATGGGTAAAAATTTGGTTGCAATTGATCAAGTAGATTTTTGTTTATCCTAAACAAAAAACCTCTTTCTCTTTATATAATAGTGTGTATATGTATATATATATATATATATATATATATATATATATATATGTTTTATATAAATCAAAAATCATTATGGTTGAGGAAGTTTTAGAATAAAATATAATGGATCTAATTTGAAGCTAACTTTGTTATTGTAATAGTTTTATTGCACAGTTAAGTACCTTGATACATTCCATTTAATTACCATTTTTCCTTCATTTTATGTGTATTCATTTAATTTCTAATTGTTTTTTTTTCGTGTGCCATTTTAAAAATGTGAAGTATGTTGCAAACATTTATTTCTAAATGTTTCAATTTTATAATGAAGTTAACTGTTAGTCCATTATATTAATGTGGTTGTCAGTTACTAATGTGATAAAAGTATTTTGATTTAGCCAAAAGTTATTTTGAACCTCTAGTGGTAATTCATCCCAAAGATCTGTAATTTTAATTTTTTGCTAAAAATTTAGGCAGTAAGGTGTTCTAAAGAATTTATTATTGTATTTCATAGGTAAGATAGTAAACTGTATCCCTTACAGCCTGATGGATCTATAAGACTTATAAAGTTGTAGAAAGTAGCGTTCTGGATATAAATTTGTTTCGGTGAAGAACTAATATGTCAATAGTAGAAACAGCTTACAAGGTGGTTCTCGTTGAACATTAATGCCAGTTGCAGTCACACAGCAAATTGTTCTTATTTATTAGAATAATAATGATTATATTAGTAAAATAAAGCATAGTTTTCCATTTTTTATTATGTTTTTGAAATTTTGCAGTTTCTCAATTAACTTTCACTATGCTTCCCCTATAACATAATCCCATTATCATGTAATCTGTAATTTTAACTTACTGTTGATATGGAATTAATCCTCATTTTTTTTTGTTGTGATGGAGATCTGATTCACTGTTTAGGTGTTCTTCCTTGAATACTGCCAGATGCTAGATTAATAAGACTTAGGGAGGAGGAGCTTTATATTCAAATTAAATTTTAAAGCTTTATTTCAAATTTAAATTTAGTTATTTTTTTATTTCAGGTATTTTATGGTGGCCAGAGTTTTACTGCTGTTAAGCAAGTTAAAGCTGTTAAATCAAAAAAAAATTTAGAGAAAGATAAAAAAACTCTAAAGAATCTATTTGGCTATATGAATGACGGATTAGTAAAGACTAGTCCTGCATCTAGTAGTACTACAACTTCCAGTGTTCAAGTGGATTTAAAATACTCTCGAATTCAAAAGATTAAAGATGCTGAAAGACTGAAAATGTTATGTGGGAATGATGAGTAAGTTTTTGTGGCGAGTATACTTTTTTAAAAACAAAGGTTTTGTTAATAATTTTAGAAGTGTACCAGTATTGTATTACTGTTCTATAAAGTGCTACTAAGAAAAACTGCTGTTTATTTACATGTATAAAAACAGCTAATTAATTTTAACAAAGCATCCTCTTATCTTTTTGTGAGTGAATTCTACGCTACATCTAATTTAAATTTTATTTTGGGTACTCTATCCCAGTTTTGAAAATATTTTATCTTGATATTTTCTCACAGAGAATTTATTCTATGAAAAGTTCACTTAAAAAATAAAGCCCATGAAATTTTGTATTTTTTTTATAAACTTAAGAGTAATGGTCACATTAAACTTTCGATGATGTATTTTTAATTGCCATTTTATAGCTCTGGAACTTCCATACCTGCAACTACTAAACGTAGTTAGTCTGATAAAGTTCAGAAAATGGTTTTTGATTTAAGATACATATAGGCAATGATGTTGAGAGGATTTGTCTGTTTTCATACTTAACTAATGCTTAACTGGCAAGTAAATGCAGTTTATATATATATATGAAGTAAACTTTCTCAGATTCTTTATACTGAGGAAGCCAAAAAAAAAATTTATTTTCATGATGAACTTCTTTGTCCTTGTTTTCTTTGCAGCCTTCTTTGACCTGTTTACATCATTTGATTTACAGCCTGTACATGTAGGAGAGAATTTCTTGTATAAAAAGGATAGTAAGGATTATTCTTGATATTCGTCAAAGAGATAATTCTTTGAAAAGCTGAACATTACGGCTGTATACAGTAAACTTCTATATTTTTAGTTCTTGTGCTGTAAAAGTTAGTACCATCAACAGTGATATGATCATTTCACAAGAGATTGGCGCAGCTCGGTTTGCTTTTCACAGTTGGTTACATAAAAAAAAAAATCCTTGTTTAATAACAGCAGTGATTTCTTATTATAAAATTCCAGTATAGTTGTTTCAAACACAAAATATGAAAAGAAAGTGAGTATAAGGTTGTTAAGAAATACTTTCAATCATTACCACTACCTGGATTATGGTATTTATACTGTTAAGGACAACTTTACTACTGATGAAGTACAACTTTATGTAGAAGAAAAAGATTCTCTCAAACGTTTTAGAAATTTTATACAAATGACTGGACTTATTCATGTTATTAAATGTCATACTAAAAGGTTTGTATTTTTTGTGTTCCATAAAAATATCACTTTATTCCTCTGCTGAGTTAAAGCAGTAAAGTTATTTCCCACTAACTTACATCATAAACCTTTTTCACTGTCACAAGGAACAGTGCCTTCCAAAATGAAATATGCCAAACTGTAACCTAAATACAAACAGAGTACAGAACAAAACAAGAAAATTACTGACCAATTTCTTTCCTGCCCACCTTTTCTAAAGTCATTGAAAAAGTTATTTTGAACTGACTGCTATACCACTTAAAATGCAACAATGTATCTTTGTCCTCAACAACAAAACAGATTTATGGCAGGATGTTCAACAGAACTGCTGTCATAAGTTTAGCAGAACATTTTATTCAGGTCTGTGAAGCTGGAGAAACAACCGCAATATTTTTAGACTACAGTAAGGCCTTTGACAACATTTGCCATGACAAGCTCCTTGCCATATTAAAAAACTTAGGAATAAAGGACAAAGCTGCAGACTTGTATTTACTATTGTAAGGGACAGTATGTACCTTCTAATGTAGAAGGCAGAGATAGTATACCTTTACACAAAAAGTAGAGGTCAGAAAACAAAAAAAGTGGAGCAGAACCCACTACAAAATCCTTATATATGTTAGTGACTTTCCAATTACTTAAATAACTACTTTGCATTTTATGCTTACTGATGATACTGTATTTGTACTGAAAAACAAAACTGTCAAAAACTGGAAATCAGGTCCTTCATAGCCATGAATATGGCCCAGCAGTATTCTGAAGCAAATGGCTTGGCACTAAAACTTAAAAACCAAAAACTAATCTTGGGAAGGAAGAAGGATGAGGTTATGCATATACTTGACATAAAAAAGTAGAGTAAGCAAAATACCTTTATATGATAATTGATGATGAGTTCTTGTGGGCTGCTTCTATTGAACAACTGTGTAGGAACTGAACTCATCCCTCTTTGTATTAAGAAGCCTAAAACAAATCTGCACCATCAGCATGGCAAGAATCACCTACTTCTCACTTTTTGAATCACACCTCTTGTATGGGATATTCTTTTAAAACCAACGTACAAAGAATCTTCATGCTACAAAAAAGAGCAGTTCACATTTTAATAGGACTAGCCCCTCTCATATCGTGTAGTGAAGCATTTAAACAAAGGAGCTTAACAGTAGCATCACTTTATAAAATGAATGTACACGATACACAAAACAACATCTTCATAGAGGAGCTGGTATTCATAATTATAACATAAGATCAATCAACTTTGCTCTCCCAATACACAGATTAACACTTTGAGAAACAACTAACATACATTGGCATGAAGTACCTAAATATCCTACCACCTGAGGTGAAGAGCAGACTGCATTAAGACAGTCAAAAGAAAAATAAGAAACTGGCTTCTTCAGCAACCTTTTTACACAGTTAACTAATTTGAAAACTGGAGAATTACTTTTTATGTAGTTGAAGAACTAATCATCAATTGTCTTGTATGAAGCTTTTGTATAACACTTAATTTATTGTGTTAATATGATGCTGTAACTATTATCAAAGAATATTTTAAAAGAAATTAAAATAGTAATTTGTTTAACATATGGTTTTATAATGAAAGGGGTTTCATTAATTTGTTACTTTACACCATTATTCCTGGTTTTTCATGTGGTTGTGATACATATAGATACCTAAGATATAAGAGGTACTAATTAAAATGAAGTGTCACTTATAAGGCTGAATATCACCTGCACTTCAGTAGACTTTGCATGTTATAAATATTTGGCTCAGTGAAGAAAGCAGCAGGAAATCCGTAACAATGTTTATATTGGCTAGAGTGACCTGTAACTCATGTCATAGGTTTATGACCTTATATTTTAACCGTATTAAAATAAGTTTAATTTTATTAATTTAAAAATACTCTTATTTTACTATTTTTGTATTCTTTCTTTTTTCAGAACATGTATTCCTAAAAACAAAGAAATGGTTCAGTTGAGAATAAAAAGTGATAGTATAAAACCTGAAGTGTGTAAGAGTAAGACTTTTTTGAACGAACATAATAAAATAAATGTTCCAAATAAAGATTCTGAAAAATTGAATTCTTTGAAAGAACCAAATGAATTCTGTGTTGAAAAGCAAAATATCAGTACTTCTAAAATGGATAAAAGTGTTTTAAATTTATCAGAAAATTATAGCAATGAAAATAGCTTTTTCAATGAAGAAACTAATAGACAAACAAACAGTACACCTTGTGGAAGTAAACAGTGTAAAAATAATACTAGTTCAACTAATTCATTAGATAAAAAAACAAATTTTAACCACAAGACTCAAGGAAGCAGTTGTACTATAACAAGTAGTTTAGGATTTTCAAGGAAATCACTGGGCGAGTTCTTTAAAACTCCTAATCCAAAATCTTCCATGACAGATTTAATATTATTAGAAAATCCACCGATCTCATCTAGTCGTTTAAATAAATTACCTAAAAAAATTGACAGTACCATAAATAGAAGTCAGTCCATGAATAATAACAATGTAATTTCTGAGAAATCAAGTAGTGGTTTTGAAAGCAGATGTTTAACAAAGTCCTCTGAAGCTACTGGTTCATTGACATTGGACCATTTAGGAAAATCTGGTGAGATGAAGCTGATTGATTTATCTATTGTGATAACTAGACGTGATAGAGAATTTGCTAAGGTAAGAATGATTTTTTGTTTATAACTTATTTATAAAATTCCAAATTTCAGTAGGTCATGTAAAAAACATGCTGTCAGTTGGTTTGTTGTTGCAATCATGTTAAATGAAACAGGAAAGAGTGACATTCAAGAACTTTTTATAAGAATCAATTAATTTTCTGTAATTGCATAATTAAAGTAACAAATTCTTTCTGTTTCTAGATTTTAGTATTTTTTACATAGTTTTTGAGCATTTCTTAAATCTGTTAAGGAATAATAATAGGAATAGTAGGATGAACAGATAGCTGTATAAGCTATCCCACACATAAGCCAAAATTCAGCCTCTGAATTCTTGGCATTTACACACTGAGATTTAATATTACATCTCATTATCCCTTATTATTATTTCTCCTTCCCATTATCCAATTATTATTGAGTTAGGTTGCAAATCAAGAATCTTCAATTATCTGTGTCTTTCCATCATACTGCCTTGAATACCTTCTCCATCTGCGTTCTCTTAATAGGTTTTCTTTTACATATCTTTAACCATCTTTGTCCCATTCTTTTGCCAGCTTTTTCCAATTTGTAAATTAAACATTTCTTTCCGTACTTCATTCTTTGTAATTGTCCTGATCACAATTCAGAATTGTCTGCTCTGTTTAATTCTTTCCTGTAGTGGTCTACATTCTAGGTCTTCTCTTATTGCAGCATTTGTAACCTAATTTGTTCTCATCTTTTCTACCATGCTTCTTAAAAAATTGATGTTGCTACTATCTTCTTGTAATCGTCCAAGACTCTGAACCATATGTCAGAACAGGCTATGCCTATACCTGACTCATGAATATTGTTTGTTTACGTATCATTAATAGTTCTTATCATATATTATATATTATACTGCTTATGCTTTGACAAAATCATCCTGACATCTACACTTGACTATTAATTGCCTGTTTGATCTTTCCATCCTCAAATATTTCACACCCTAAATACTAAATACCTAAAACTTTTAATAATTTCTCCTGCTTCTTGTTGCACTTGCAGACTGTGTTCTGTTTTGATCATTTCTTGTCACTTCAAAAGTTTTAAATTCTCTTTGCTTATTTGCGTACTCTACTTTCCTATTTCTGTATCTAAACATTGATGCAGTTTTTGGATTTTCTTCCTGCTTGCTTCCTTTTATCCCTAAAATAACAATGCTACCACTGAATAACCATACTTTTGTTTCTTGGGTTTCTATTTTCCTCTTCATTTTTGTTTAATAAATTCATTTCCTTATTGATATTTATCATTGTTATTTAGCAATGGTAATTGACAAAGATGGGTACATTAGACTGTCATAGTTCAGTTTCCAATATAAAATTTACCTCTCTTATTGAGGTCCTTACTCTTGACATTTTCTGTTTATGCTAAAATAGTACAGACATGTTTCTTTTACTTATTATATTAGAATCAGAAAAGAAATACATCAATATGAATGGCCTGAATCCAATAAATTGTCACTATATTAATTATTCTATCAGAAAAATCACATAATTCTACATTTCAGTTTGTTTCACCTGCATCTCCTCTAAATTATCGTAAAAAATGAAGGAAAAAATACGGTTTTCCTAAAGCGTATTACAATGATGAAGAAATTAAAAATTGTCTATATCATTGCTATAAGATATAGATTAAAAAAAATTAGATAACTTTTGTCATTATTTTCAATTAAAACTTTCAATAAAAAGATAGTGTAGTAAATTATAACTGATATTCCTCTACATTACATTATGGTAATAATGCTGTATTATACACATTAAATTTAGCTTGATTTTGACAAAAAATAAGTAAATTATTTTGATCTTATTGAAGGTTTTGAAAAAAATCATCTTTTTGGCAGTTCCTTACCTATTAATCAAACTAATGAAGTCATTATTCTTGAATAAGAAAAATAGGATTGGAAGGCTATTAATAAAAAAGTAATAATTTCTATTACCTTAATGTATGTTCATCAATTTGTTGACTGTACCATTGATTTTTACAGTGAAATTAGTTACCTTGTCTGTCTCAAGTAATAGTATTTTTAAAATATGGAGGCTTAAAATACTTCAACCACAATATTGAAGGTGAGAAGGGGTCACCCCTTCTCACCTTGTCGACCCTACCAATCTTGGTATGCTCCTCCTTTGCTGTTTATTGTTCATTGTAATAGATGCACATTGTATTGTTTTTTTTTTCATTCAAAACATTTGGTCATTTTCTGTGGATAAATGATTTCAAACAGTAACATTCTATGAAGAGATTGTTCAAATCTCACTTATTTGAGACATACCTCAAGAAATATGAACAGCAATGATTCAGTGCTCATGTAGTTTGCTTGTATCCAATTGTTTCTGGCTTATTTGATTACATTCTACTGTTATGGATTTATATTAAAAATACTTTTATAACTGCTCACAGATGTATTTATTATTTTGACCTGGATTATTTAAAAAGGTTAGTTATGTCTTGTTCAAAGTATATGAAAACTGTTCATGAACTCAGGAGTGTCATTTGTGGTAGAGGCAGATGTTGTAGAAAGTTTCATTTGGTTTATGTAAATCTTAGTCTAAAGATATAAATTATCAGATATAAATCAGGAAAGCGAAATGGAAATGTGAAATCTTTCTTAATAAAAGAAGGAAGCGTGTCATGCTAGAAAATTCTGCATATTAAGTCAATAATATACTGTTAAAGATGTAATTGTGTTAATGAGATTTTTAAAGAAAACAGTGAGGTGAAAGGAAACTTAGTGAAATCAGTAGAACTTTTCTAATGACAGGAAATTAAGTTACAGAAAAGCAAGATAGAAGATGTTAAAAAAATTAAGTGAGCAGAAAGTAATAAATTTAAATCTGGAATGTAAACTTATTGAAGTAGAACAGTAGTCAAGACCTTATAATTCAGAAATTCATAGTATGCCAATAAAAAAAAGATGAGAATCTAGATTTAGTGGTACAAAGTGTGACACAACTTTTCATGTTACTAATAATAACATGAAGAATTAGATGTTAAAATCATACTTTATTATTATGAATATTTTGCTATATTATGGGTATACATGTGTTTTTTTGTTGGTTATTATCTATTTAAAAAAAACTTTGGATATACATATAAGTTCGTAATATAACAAAACTATTTCCATATATTTCATATTCCATATCTCATAAAACAAAGGTGGTTTCATTTTTAGAATTTCTATGTTTTATTTTTTAGAGACAATTACTAGAATAAAAGTTAAACATTACAAGAACTTTTAAAATTTTGAGTGGAACTGTGTCACATTTTTGACAGAGAATTTTGGGTTCTTGTATATGAGATAAAACCCACGTGATCATAAAGTATAATAGTGAAAAGTAAAAAATTTATTTTCAAGCACTGATGGGCTGTTAGAAATAAATTTAATTTTACATTAGATAGTGATGTCAGTACTTATATTATAAATAGTGGTAGAAGACGAAATAATTGAAATATCCATATACCTTAATTAAAAGTTGTAGTGAACAGTCCACATTTGTTTAATGTACCTTTAAGAAAATTAAAATTACTGTGTTAATTTCAGTTGTGTGAGGAAGCTAATTATAAAATTAAAATCCTATGTAACAGGGGCCTCTCAAATTACAAAATTAGTTTTATTAAAATTTATGTTATTTGCTAAATTATTAAGTCTCCAAAATTGGTTAAAAAATAGTCGCGTTATTGCAGAAAATTTATGTAATTTTGTGTCATAATTGTTAGGTGTATTGTGAGAAAATTATTATTTAAATCAATCCCAAATACTCAAATCTGGTACTAATTTACAATACTAGAACTAACAATAAATAAAAACAATTTATATTTAATTTATTAATATTGAATTGAATGTAAAGTAGAGGACATGAAAACATATACAAAAGTACTACAATCTTCTGCCATAACTCAGCTATTTGTTAACTGATTTTAAAAATTGAATGTCATTTTGTTAAAAATAAAAGGTTTAATATTTTAGCAAAACATTAATTTTGATAAATTTATTGAGATATAACGCATTAAAAATTAAACTCTAATCAAAGCTACTATAGATACCTGCACATTTGGCAATATAAGTTAAACTTTACATCAAATTTGTACAGTGCTGTTTTTAGTGGCTAGCCACAAGGGTGTTAAAAAATTTTTTTATTTCACTACACATATTTTTTGTGTTTGTAATAACTTGGGTGTTTTAATGTGCAAGTTTAAAATATTAATTTTAATCAACTGATGATGAAGAATCCCTCGAAAGTGTTATTGATACAAAAGGAAAAATAATAAAAATGAAAAAAATATGATAAGAGATCTTATTTGGTTTTGTATTGTGGTGGATTGCTGAATTTTGTTTTTGCTTTTGAAAAATAAACGTGGGTGTCATTTTGTAATTTGCAGATGTATTTAAGTCCTGATTTTTTGCTAATTTTAAAACTTCCATTACCAAGGCGCTTGTCAAATATTGATGCGATTCGTCTATCTGAACTTGAGATATAAATTTTTATATGGAAGACAGTGGGAGAATCAAGGAGTAATTGTAATTTTACCTAAGGATATTTTTTGTTCAGTTTTACAAGTAGAATCTGAAAAAGTATACGAGCCCCGCATTTTAGGAATACTGTGTGTGTGTGTTTGCATATATATGTATATTTTAGATCTAGTTGTATAAGTAAACTCGCGTCCTAGGCCAGCCTTCGGCCGGCTGGATACTCGCAACTTGGGTGAATAGATCAGGGATGCATGAAATTTCTTAAAGTATAGGTAAGGGAAATGCATATTGATGAGCATTATTGGAGATTTTTTAAGCACCTGGTACTAAAATTAAGAATATTTTTTATTACATTAAAATATTCAGTACATTGAGCACTCGTAATATCCGGACCTGCTGTGCCGTGTTACCTAGCTTGGATGTTGTTCAAAAATCGTGTTTTTTTTTGAACTAAAATTTTAGAAACCTTTTGTATTGTTTTAAGGTACTCTGTACATCGAGAAACATGGAAAGCCAATAATACAATGTTTCTGCAGTGCCCTATATCCACCTAGGGGGGTATCATTTATATCAATGCGTCTCATGAAGAAAGATATTCACCTTTATGGGCCTCCAACTGCACAATATTGCTTTTTATTTTTTCTTCATCAAGTTTCATCAAACAAGGAATATAAAAGGCCAATTGTGTTTTTTCGCTTGGAGGCTTTCTGATGGGGTAAAATTTATACTACTCTAATGAAAAACAAAATTCACTTTTTCAGAATTTCAGTTGCAAAAAAAATTTGGTTTCTTATGTTTTTTTAAGTTTCTTCGAACAGGGAATAAATAAGGCCTCTTATGGCTTTTCGCTACGAGGCTTCCTTATAGAGTAAAATATATACCAAAATCCTGTGAAAAAAGAAATTAACTTTTTCGGACTCTAGGTTGCAGAAACATTTGGTTTCTTATCTTTTTCTTAGGTTTCTTCAAATGGGGAATAAAGACAGCCTCTTGTATTTTTTCGATCTGAGACTTCCTTATGGCGTAAAATATATATGAAAATCGGCTTTTTCAGACTTAAGGTTGCACAAAAGTTGGGTTTCTTATTTTCCCCTAAATTTCTTTAAACGAGGAATAAAAAAAAGGCCTCTTGTATTTTTTCATTCTGAGGCTTCCTTACGGAGTAAAGTGAATACCTGCCGGCCTC
>JAAAKQ030064903.1:0-15663 GCA_010016005.3 Zanna intricata
GCCTGACCGGGATTCGAACCCGGGACCTCCGGAATGAAAGACCGAGACGCTACCACTCGGCCACGGAGGCCGGCTCTCTCTCTGAAGTAATGCCTTATGGTGGTTCCAGAGGCTAAACAGAAAAAGAAATAAAAGATATTCATATTAAGATTGCACACACCAATAATTGAGTTTATATTTATCTTTTACAGAGTAAAACAAAATTCATTGTTGTTCCATTTTAACCCATTAGACTTGGAATTTAAAAAAAGGATTTTTTTAATATGGAGTTACACCATAAGGAGAAAGTGTGTACAAATTTTCATGAATTTATCTTCAATAGTTTTTGCTGGGCATTGATCATGGAGCCAACCCATTTTCTAATAGTGTTAAATTGATAGAACTTACAGGTTTCTGATATGTTTTGTGACGTTTTGATTTTCTGGTAGCAGAATGTATTGACTTTCCAAATGATCAGTTCTAGAATCCAACAAATAACTGTCCATGAGAAAAAAGTCTGAACGTAAACCAATACCAATGTGTCTGAATGTACTTGCACTTCATTGACTGTTGTAGCAAATTCAAGTCTTATAGGGAATTGCACTCTTGAGTTTTTTTTTTTTTTACCTCCGGAACCACCATTATAAGTTATATCTTCAGAGGATGAGATGAACGAATTGTAGCGTGTGTGAAAAATGCCATGCCTGAATGCCTGACCAGGATTTGAACCCAGGACCTCCGGATGAAAAGCACTCAGCTACGGAGGCCGGCAACTCTTGAATTGAAATCGTAATACTGTTGGGATCATTATACAAGGTATAAGAGCAAGCTCTCCTGCAGCTCAACCTTTCTAAATAAACAGTAGCCTCAATGTGATTTGATTTCACATAGTTTTGATTTGCAACCTTGTACCATTACATATCCTGGGATGGTTAAGTTTTTGTAGTAAAATAATTGGAATTCCGATTTTAAGACTGAGACTATGAGCTGGAAAACCTACGGGATTAGGAAAATTCAAAGATTCTTGAGGATAGGGGCTGCATCTTCACTACTGATTACAGAATTCACAAATTGATATTCCTTGCTTTGCTTTTCAATTTTTTCTAAAATTATATTATTAATTTCAAATGCAGATATATTTGAGGAATAGTGATAGATCTTTCACAAAGTCAATCATACAGTTTTTGTAAAAGCTCATTAATTTCTGAATAAATATTGGAAATGAGATCAATGATCGTTTGCACAATGGTACCAATGAGATTATATATCTAGGTATCTTCAACAACCAGTAAACCAACAAACTTCAATAATAGATGGAGCATTACAGTGATCCCTATGCTGATTAACAGGTACACAATCAGTGTGAATTAATAATTTAAAATCTTCCGCATTACCCAAACATGTACTGTCAATATTGCATTTAAACTCTCTGATCAAATTATTATGTTCCAGCAAAATTTGCTGGAGTGGTGTTATTAGTTCCTTCTTCAAGTTTGGAACAATATTATTATTATGAAGAGAAAATTGATCAGCATCAGAAAGGAAGTAAATTTGTAAAAATTGGTGATCAACAGCAAAATCTGATGTTGCTCCAAACTGGTGCAACATTGGTCATTGCACCAATTTGTAAATTTGTATTATTAATATAATAAATTTTACTGTATTATTAATACAATAATACAAATTTTATTGTATTATTATATTGATTAAATGAGGATCATATTCAAAAGCAGAAGTGAACTTTCCTAGATGTGAAGTAGCTGTCAGTTAATATTTTCAAACATCCAACTACTATTATGAAATCTGATCTGTATGTAAAATCTGATGTGTATTATAGAGCACCAGTAATGATGAATATTAATTTGATTGTTTATAATTTAAACCCTCATAAGCTCCAGCATCTCTACTTAAATATGCAAAGAAACAATTACAATGCTCATAACACATAAAATTAAAAATATAACAATCATACTAATAATTGAGAACTGAAAATAAAATACAACCTGCACTGTCCAGTTATAACATCACAATTATTGTCAAAACTTCCACCGATATCACAATCACAAGGTTTACAACCTTCTGGGCTGTCAGAAAGCCCCCAGAACTGAGGAAGACATTGATTACAATCACGTCCAACAACATACTGTTTACAAATACACTCTCCTGTAACTACATTACAACCTTCATTTCCTTGTGTACCCAATGTGTTGCATGTACAAGCTAGAAAAATGAAAGAAAAGTACAAAAACACATTAAAATGTCTAATTAATCAAAACATCAATCGCTCAATCGTAATCTAATTGCTCAAAAAAGTAAAAAAAATCACAAGCATGTTATAATTGAAAATACTAAAATGAAAATAATCTGAAAACTAACAATAGATATTATACCCTTAACTATTTGCATAATTTCTATAAAAAAAAAAAAAAAAAAAAAACCAATTAACAGCAAGTGAAGATAACTAATAGATAAAACAATCACACAGATTCAACAGTGATAATTGAAATTCAGAAATACAGGCCAGCAATCCATAGTGATAGAAGTCTGGAGGAACTGCAGTAAACAAACCATGGATAATGAGATCCAGATTCAGAAAAGTATTTTAAAAATAATTCAATTCATCTTAAATTTTACAAAGTATAATAGATGGTGCAACAGTAAGTACATAGTATGTCTGAAAAGTCACCATACTAAATTAAATAAAAATACAGATTTAAAAATAAACAAATAGCCCTCTACATAGAACCCTTCTCTAGTTACACACTCTTTGCAGCAGCGGTAGAGTCCTTCAAATGCTCTGGAGAAATCACTTTGTGGGATCATCTTTAACTACTCAGAGCAAGCCGAGCAGGCTGGAATATTGTCAAAAAAGCCTATGTTTAGCTCTTCTGCTATGGGTAAGATGAGGTTGTTTAAGCAGGAGCACGTACATTTTTACAATGTTTTCATTGTGAACAGCTGTTGATTGCTTTGTTCTGTCATCCAACAGCTCTAGCATCTTTAAACTACTTCCACCACATGTATGTTGTAGTACGAGATGTAGCTTTATCACCAAATGCTTTATCATAAAATAAATTTCAACGAACGATTTTTGAAGTTGAATGCAAAATTTTATAACGCTTCTCTGTGCCATATGTCATGAGCTCACAAAAGATCATATGAACACAACGTACATGGCCAAATATAACTCGAGACTGGAAAGACGAAACATGATGAAATTTTGTATTCACATTCATCAGACATCATACTATATAGTTCCTTGATTGTGAGAGAGATGATGCTACGTGTATCGACTGCAAAATTTTAATTCAGGAACTTTTCAGATCCACTGTGTATACATTGTGCGGCAGAATGGAATCCCACTTTTCACGGGTAAATATAAGAAATGAAAAACCTTTTATTTCTGAAAATACATACAATGAAGTTTTCTTTACTTAGATTTTAAAAGTTATGTTGTTTAAATGGCAGTCATCATGAGCAACACACATTCGAAGCCCTCTTGGAAGTTTTGCAACACTATCTACAGCATATGTTGAGGAATAGGTAGCAACTTCTCTTATCACGTTCTTACGTTGTTCAAGAGCTCGAGGCCGATGTTTGCAGACCTCACCTTTCAGATAGCCCTACAAAAAAAAAATTGCAGGGCTTAGATCAAGAGAGCAAGGTAACCATTCAATATTAACCCTTAACAAAATCGGGTATCCCAGAAACATTTCTCGCAAAATGGCATGACAGCAATGATTGTGTGAGCTGTTTCTCAACCTGTTTAAATCAGAAGTACTCTGATTCATTTTCATAGAATTCTTTCAGTTGAGGCGGGAGAAACTTTTCCAACATCTCACAGTACCAGTCAAAAGTTACAGTAACAGTGATGGTGACACTATCTTCTTCAAAAAAGTAAGGGTCCCACAATGCTCAAAGCATACAATCACTTCCAGAATGTGAAGAAGTCTTTGGTGAAGCTGTTGGAAGTTTTCTGATGCCCAATACTGAAAATTTTGCTGTTGTTTACGGTGCTTGCTCACTTATTTCTGTGTAATCATCACTTTATATGGGTATCAATTGAAATCAACATACAATATTCACCTCGCAGATCAATTGGAAATCCTGAGTACAGGAGAACAGCTTGGAGACTGCTCTACAGAAATTCTTACGGCAATGTTTTCAGGCATTTTGATGGTCCTAGAACAGCCAACTGGTCATCTCAGTAATGCAGATGCTGTTGCCATTACATTTGCAATCCACTTCGGCATCGCTTTCCAATCTGGAACAGCCCCATATGTCATTAAACAGAAGCACATACGAAATGCTCTTTGCATTGGTCACAGTCACGGATTTTGTGTTTTTAAATAAAGCTTTGAAAACAGAGTCTTTGTTCACCTAACGCATGGCACCTACTGATAAACCTCATCTTCTACCCCTTTGCTGGTCAATGGTCGGGCAAAATGTGAGATTCCATTCTGCCGCAGCTGACATTTAATTTACAGAAAGTTACTTTAAAAATAATTTATCTTTTGTATCAAGTAAAATAACACTTTATATTTTACTACTGCTGTAGTTAATATATTTTATAGAAAGAAAAAAAGTATTTTGAGAATATAATTACATATATTAGATCAATTATAAAAAAAATTTTAGAAAAATTCTAAATAAGCAATAACAGTAAGTGTAGCAGAAAATGTAGGGTTAATAATGAGGACCCTAGTAGTAGATTAAGAAAAAACCTTTTCATTACAAGAAATCCACGATATAATTATCATGTTCATTTTAACATAAATAAGGTTTGTTCACATTTCAGAATTAAAATTAAACTTAATTCAACAAAAATTTCATTTTGTAGAAAAAACCTTACAAAGAACTGGTTTTTAGTATACAGCTATACAGAACAGAGCAAATTAAAATTAGAACTTTCTGTTATAGAAAGAAAGTTTTATTTATAAAATACTAATTGGTGGCTTAATAGTAATTGTAGAATATATTCTTTTATAAAAAATAACAAAATAATGAAAAATATAATTATACAGAAGAGGTTACATTATTCTTTTAGTAACTGTACAGCTTCAGGGATTTACTTCAACCTATGTTATACAAAAAAAAACCCCAGCATATTTCCAAATGGACATTTCAAAAATTCAAATACAAAAAGAGAAATATATACCTTGACACCCATCAGGATTATTTTCATCAAAGTCCCAGAAACCAGGCTTGCACATATCACATTTACGACCTTCAACATTCTTTTTACAGTGACAGCGACCAGATTCTAAATCATTAGCCAGATCAGTAGTAGAATCACATATACCTTCATCAAGTGATCCTCCAAGATCACATTCACATGCTGCAATTAAAAAATTATTCACTTAGCATAATACATTTTATTTTTTCAAAAAACACGTCACCCATTATAGCCATTCCAACCTCTACAAAGATTACCTGTTTAACAAGGAAGTAGAATGACCTATAATTGAACTAAGTATTACAGGACAGTAGAAAGAACCATAGTGTAATACATTTGCAAGTGATACGATCCTCCAATTCTTAAATAAAGTGTTACACAATTGCTAAAATATTAGTTTTTATTGCACAAATATTTATACACTTATTAACTTCTGATTTTTTTATTTTTTATTGTTATTATTGAATTATTATTTATTGCAATTTTTTTTTTACAATCAGAGGTAAATGAATTATTAATAAATCGATATATTTAAATTAAAAAAAAAGAATAAAAAAAAAGGAGATGAAGTCTGATTCAAACTGATGTGCCTTCTCCTTATAAGATCTAAATATTTCATTAATTAAAATTTTATTTGTTTATATCTCTGGAACCAATGAAAATAAGCACTAATTATATCGTTGAAAAGCTCTGAATGAGGGTTAATTACTGCAGTTAGGAAAAATGAAAAAATCCTAATTTTTTTTAATTTTGGGCTTTTTTGGAAACTTTTGGTTCAGTCGTTTGCAATCAAAAGGTGAAGTGCACAACTAGATGTTACAACAGTCCTAAATTAAAAATTTCAACATTCTTCGGCTAATCGTTTTTGAGTTATGTATGTACGTACAGATGACATGCTGAAACTAGTCAAAAATGGATATTGGATACCACTGAATTCTGAAAACCAAAATTTTTCACCATTACAATACTTCCTTGTACTTTGTACAAATAAAAAAAAAAAAAGAAAAAAACACAAACCATAAATGCTTTTTGTTAGCGTCAGTCTTTATAAATTTTTAATTATAAAGTTGAAAATATCTACATTATTAGAATTTACCTCATCATTTAATTCTCAGATGTATTTCTTCATGACTCAATTCACCAGTACTTTTGACAATAAACAGATCTTGTTTTCTAATATTTACGAACAGAACACTAAGCCCAATCCAACAGATGTTAGTACAAAGATAACCATAAATTACCTTATATATAAAGACTATATCATATTTTGTCTTCAAAGTTGAAATGGCTAATTTTTGATAACTATCCTCATATGTAAAAAAAAGCCAGTGAATGAGATTTGATTGTAATCAAGCCAAATTCAATGCTGACAGCAATCACCAAAGCTTTGTTTAACACCTACTGGAGTACTACCACCCTTCAGCAATTTTAATGCATTTAGTACAGGCCCATTCAAAGAGTTGTTTTCTATCAAAAAATTGTATTCTTCACATATTGTCCCAAAAGAAGAGTATGAAATAGTTCATCACAGTGATTGCATGGAAGTCATTTTTGCTGTTACTATGTATGTAAACAACAAAATATAGAATTTTAAAAGATATTTACTGTCCGTTTTACATCATACTCACTTACAAGAGAACAATCAAATGTAAAAGTTATCTCTTTTGAAGGTCTGTGTTTATTTATATAAAAAGAAAGATTGTTACTGTTATCAGTGTTATATATATTTGACATTTGTAATATAATCTATTCAAAATTTATTAATATCTACCTAGCTCTTTTTCAACATTAAAAGTTAAAAATTAAAAAAAAAAATTTTAAACAAATTAAGGTAATGTAACACCAGAAAAGAAAAAAAGGAAATATGAACTCTAAAAAAAAAATAATCTAATATCTATGAAACTCTTCAATTACTGGTTGAAAGAGGAAAAAAATGAAAAAGAAGTCGTAATAAAAGGAAATTTTGTCTCAAAAAAATCCGACCTACTTTCAAATCTCCATGCCAACATTCATAGTGAACTCTGTGAGGTACAAGCATAACCAGTAACTTCTCCCAAACTAGCCAGATGCTGCAGTTATCAACAGAATATATTAGTTTGTGCACAGTGTGTTTTTGTTTAGAGTGCATTGTTGATGTTCATCAGATTTTGTAATCGCTGAAAATGAAAGAGGATCAGATCAACGAATTTGCATTAAGTTTTGCTTCAAACTTGAAAAAAGCTGTGCAGAAACTATTGAAATGATGCTAAGGCCTTTGGAAACGAGTGTATGGGCAAAACAAAAATAAAAGGATTATACAAGCAGTTTAAAAATGGCCACCATCTGTTGACAGTAATCCACATTCTGGTCAACCTTCAACCACAGTAACACCAAAAAATGTTGAGTGTGTGTGACTTGCAATTGAAAAAGATTGTAGTTTTACTGGACGCAAACTAGGAAGTTATCTTGGAATTCTGAAAACAAGTGTTTAGAAAATTGTAACCAGTAATTTGGAAATGACTCATGTTTATTCAAAATTCATTCCAAAATTATTCTCAATGGAGCAGAAAAACCTTCGCTTCGAAGTAGCTCAGGATAACATGGAAACAGTCACTAATGTGAAAATATGGTTAAAAAGATAATTACTGACGACATATCGTGGGTTTACGGTAATGATCCTGAAACAAAACAACAATCTTCACAGTGGAAGCTTCCACCAGAGCCATGAGCAAAAAAAGGCACATCAAAGTCGGAGCAATGTCAAGGCAATGTTGATTGTTTTCTTCAATTAAAAAAGACAACAAGTCAGACAATTATCAAAGAATTTTATTTTCAAGTTCTTAGAAGATTGCATGATGGAGTCAGGAGAAAACAGCCATATTTTTGGGCGACTGGCATCTGGCTTCTTCATCATGATAATGCACAAATACATTCATCAAACATTGTGCAAAAGTTTTTTGCAAAACACCAAATTAGGCAACTTGGCCAGCCTCCAAACAGTTTCAACATATCCCCAAGCAACTTTTGGCTATTTCCAAAACTGAAATTCCACTCAAAGGGCACCAAACTGCTGCCCTTTGAGTGGAACAGAGGCGATTCAGAAGAATGCAACAAGAGCACCTAAGGTCATTCCAAAACCTTAATTCCAGAACTGTTTCAGAAAGTAGAAAGACAGATGGGAGTGTATCAAACAGTCAAATAGGGATTATTTTGAAAGGTGTCACAAGCTGACGACAAAGAACAATGTCAGTGCAGAGAATTCAAAGTAGGTCAGATTCTTTTGGGACACATCTCGTACTTTGACTGTCTCCACTCAGGCTATTAAGCCTAATCTGTCCCTATTGCATTCATATCCAAAAGAACATAAGAACTGCCACATCTAGTGATTCATCAAATTGGATACTAAAAAATTTGCATGAACTCATTTGCTGTATTATCTGATCAAACATCAGCAGCCATGTCATCAATTCGCCTTGATACTGTATCGCAAGAAAGCGGAATTTTTTCAATTTTTTTGCTTCTTCCATGACTATTAAAACAATGGCCACATCTATTGCAGCATGCAAGATGAGGTTTTCAGCGGTTGTATGGGATTTGGACATTTTAGTTACTCTTAATGCTATTAGATAAGATGCTTCAAATATACTTTTATCAGAATGGCTCGATTTACAAATACAAGCTTGTTAATTTCTTAAAGTATGTAATTTTCTTTCCAAAAATTTCCAGGGGTTGTTTAATTTCAAAGTATCAAGTTAATTTTGATGGCTTCACGCTTTCACCAGATAAAACTTTTCATCCAATGAGGTAAAACCATAATCTAAAAAACTATCACTGTACTATCTTGTCTTTTTACCAATCAATTCACTAGATGTAGATGGATCACTTAATTTTTCACAAATTTATCCAGTTTGCATAAGAATTTAGTTAAAAAAAAAAAAGTTATACTGTTTGACTGCACACTTATAAACAAAAACCTCAATTATTATTTTCAATGAAATTATGCTTTTAAAACTTAAACATAAGATCATCAGATGCACGTTTCACATTCAAAACTAAACTGACATTCTGCAATCCCTTACACCTCTTTTATATTGCTGAGAGCATGAAATGTTCAAACGTATCATATGCATGTTCGAAAATTATGCTCTGACAGCAGATATTACGCAAGCAGACCAAATTACAAGGAACATGAATATATCAAGTTGAAACCTGTAACAAAATGTTCATTTGTATATTTCATACGTGCATTTTCATACCAGATCAACACAGATAAACACTTTCTGGGTTGTAGTTGAAGGGGGGGGGTCACAAAATATTCATTTTTGTGTTTTTTGGGGGAGAGGGGGTCCTGCAGCGAAAAAGGTTGAGAATCACTGCCTTAGAGGCATCATATTTGTGTAATATAACTTCAAAATTAGAATTGTGAAGAATAATATTTATATATAATCTTCTTGCTTAATGGTGTACATATTACACAATGAATTTTTACAAGACTAAAATACATACATAGCATTTTTTTTCTTAATAATTCAAGAACTTTTACAAAGATAATTAAAATTTAAAAGTAACAACTAATGAAGTTGTAAAGATATGTTTAAGATGCAACCAAAATTGAAGCAAATAATTTAAAAATTTGTAAAATAAATACAACCATATTAACTTACAATTTTTTACAAACTGTATAATTACTCAGTAATTATACTGGTGTAAGATGGAATACAGATATATATATATATAGAAATACATCATTAATCAATTCAAAGCTTGATTTTTAAGTAAGGAATAGCTGCGATAAAAGTTTTATATCATCATTGTTGTTCCAATTCTGCTATCTTCTCATGAAGATACCCACCACCATGACAATTTTCAGTCATAGAAATTCATATTTTTTTACTAAAATTTAAATTCTTATTAATATTTTACCCAGAACAGTTTACTTTTACTTGATCACAACTCATTTAGATAGGGCAATATTTTTTTTAATAACAGATATGAAGTATAAAAAAAACACCCAACGCTTAAGACATCATACATGAGATTAACAACAAATGAACAATAATTTAAGTAACAATTAAATTAAAAGATATATAAACTTACGTCGACATGCTTCAGGATCAGAAAAAACTTTCTCCTGATCGTGGTAAAAGCCTTGTTTGCAGTATTCACAATTTCGACCAAAGGTATTATGCTGACAATCATCACAAACACCACCGCTTATGTGGTCATTCTCTTCAAAAACATTCTTATCAAAATGACATTTAGTCGCATGGTTATTACAATTGCATTCTGAAAGACAACCAATCAAAGTTACTTATAATGAATATTTACACATAGCAATCAGCAGATTAAAATTACTATTTCCTACATTAAAATTAACCATCAAATCTTTGCATTAATTCCATTCACAAGATTACCAAGGATACAGAATAAAATAAAGAAGAAAATAACAAAACTAAATAACAATAACAATTAATATAACACAATAAAACTTACTTTTGCAAGCATTCGTCTGTTTTCCAAATGCTGGTTTCCAAGGAAAGTCATTGAAAAAATCTTCACAACTTTCACAATTTAAACCTTTTGTGTTATGAGTGCACTCACACTGTCCATGAACCATATCTTGTTTTGATACTACACCTGGTTGCGGTAAACATCTTGAAGCATGTCCATAGCACGAACATGATCCTCGAACAACCATCTCAGTGATCGCATAATAATATTTTTCCTACAACAAAAATATTGTAATTAGTATGAGGGACATTCAATAATTAAAAACACGAATTGATGTAAAGAATAAACAGTTTATTCAAACTTTTTGAGGGACAAGTCAGCAACCTTGGGAACACATTTAATCAGCTGTTTGATCATAATTAATCTAAACAATGTCTTTTGCCGACTTCAGAATGTCAGCTCCGCTTGATATGCTGAATTATCGCAAAACATGTTCAAGATGGGTTCTGAGACAGTTGACTGAAGCCCGTAGACACAGCAAGGTAGATTGAAAGCTCATAGAACGGCGGGAAAAGTGTCTAAATGATCCCAGAGACTATGTTGGAAACTAGTGTAAGTTTCATTTTCATTGAATAAATTGTTTTTTCACTACATCCATTTGTCTAATTATTGAATGCCCCTTAATATCTAAAAATAAAATTACATAGTAAATTAAACCTTTTCTATTTGTATGCTGAAGTATGCTTAAGTATTAGAATATACTTAATATTCCATTTCTGTTGTCGGGAAATTCTCACAATTAATTTTTTAATATGATATTAACTCTCTCAAATCGCACATAACTTACTTTAATCTACAAAGTATTCTAGTAAAGAATTTGGAAATTCAATGTAGTTAATATGTATTACTAGACTGGTGTTACAAAATTATGCAATAAATAGGTTTGTCATACTGTTAACAAATTTTCCATCAAAATAAAACATTAGAATGATCTGACACATTTTATAAAGTTTAAGACTATTGCTGGGTAAGGATGTGCTTTCAATTCAGTTCCTGGTTATAAACTTCCTACTTTTAATAAACCATCTGTTTGGTTTATTCAATCTTTTGACTGTTTACTAACGATGAAATGTAAGAAAAAGGTGTGAAACCGATTTGTTCAGTGGAAAAATAAGGCTTACTCAGGGAATTATTCTACAATCAGTCGCTTCCATATGGGATAAAAAGAATGTTTATCCTCAAACTGGCAGCTTCTGATTTTAAAAAAAGATGTTGTCAATCGGGAGCAATGATAAATTAGATTAGCTACATTGAAAAATTAATCTTAATTTGATCATATTAATAGTTACCCTAATCATAATTTTATGATGAAAACTGCATTTCATGTTCATACAATAAAGTATTAGGTACATTACATAATATAAATATTTTTATCTGTTTTTTCCCTCACATCCTTTATAGAAAGATGTATTGTGACTAGTCACTCAATTGTTTTTTATACAGTTTTTCTTGTTTTGGATGCATTATTGAAATATTTATACTGTTTAAATATCTTCATTTTCTAAATATGCATTCTCAACATTTTAAAAATTGAGTTTTTTTACTTTTGTTCAGTCATTCCACTTTTATTGTTTTGAGCTAAAATGTTAACAACAGCAGTACTGATTTGAATATAATGAATTTTTATACAAATAACCAGCTCCCCATCGCAGCTTCACCTGTGCTATATGGTTACCTGTGTTTCCAGTAGCGGTCAATTCAATTTTTTTATGTTTTGTTTCTGTAGTCTCACATACAGTTACAGTGGCAGTGGCTGTGTTGGTTCAGCCACACCGCCGTATACCTTCATACCTTTAAAAAATCAGAATTTAAAAAAAACACGCTAAAATGACTTTTAAATATTTATCTGAAGGGTATTTGCGAGCCCAAATCTACTGAATATCTAGTTTACTATAGTGGGGATTGGGAAAATTTACAATCATTGTTCAAAATTTTTTTTAATTTTCTTCATCCATAATTATGGTCAAATTTCAAAAATCTAAAAATCAGTTTACTACATTAAGATTATACTGTCTGGGATTGAAACTCAGATGACTTCTTCAGTTGTTACTGTCAAATTTTGAAAAATAACACGGTTAAAAAGAAAAATAAAAAAATCCATTTTAACACTTTTATCTTTTTTTTTCCCAAAAAATGTAGAAATAAATTTTAGGTATTCATATTAAGACTACACACACCAAAAACTGAGTTTATATCTACATATGTTGCAGAGTAATAAAAAAAAAATTATAATTTCATTGTTACACTCCATTTTATACTCCATTTTTACAGAGTGGAATTTCAAAGTGGATTTTCTTAGTATACAGTAACACCACAAGGAGAATGTGTATAAAAATTATCATAAATTTATCTTCAGTAGTTTTTGCTGGGCATTGACCAATCACATGTTATTTTATTTATATATAGCAACCCCGTCACAGCCTCGCCCAAGATTATAATGCAGCAACACATTTTTTTACGGTATTAAATTGATAGAACTTTCAGGCATATGATAATTTTTGCGGAGTTTTGATTTTCTGATAGCAGAAAGTATTGACTTTCCAAATGACCAGTTCTGGAAATCCAACAAATAACTGTCCATGTGAAAAAAAGTCTAATCGGTAAAATCAATACCAATGTGTTTGAACATCTGGCCTTGCGCTTTATTGATTGTTGGAGCAAATACAAGATTTGTTGGGAATTACAGGCTCTTGAAATGAAATGGTAAGTCTGTTAGGATCACTGGGATACAGGGTATAAGAGCAAGCTCTCCTGTAGCTCGACCTCTCTAAATAGTAGCCTCAATGTGACTTGATTTCACACAGTTTTGTGATTTGCAACCTTGTACCATTACATATCCTGGGATGCTAAGGTTTCGTAGTAAAATAATTGGAACTCCCATTTTAAGATTGAGACTATGAGCTGGAATACTACAGGATTAAGAGAATTCAAAAATTCTGAAGGGTAGTGGACCGCATGTTCACTATTGATTACAGAATCTACAAATCGATACTCCTTGCTTTGCCCTTCAACTTTTTCTAAAATTATATTATTAATTTCAAATGAAGAAATATTTTGAGGAGTATTGATAGATCTTTCACAAAGCCACCGATACAGGTTTTGTAAAAGTTTACTAATTTCTGGATAAATACTGGAAATGAGATCATCGATTGCATGCACAATGGTACCAATCTTTTCATTGACAGAAATGTAACCATCATTGTGAGGAAGAGTCCCATTTCAATGTTTACTAGTTGTAAACTAGTAAATCATAATGTTTACTAATTGTAAACTAGTAACAGTTTATCTTGGGGGTTGCCACCCCCAACATAAACTGTCATATTAGTTTTTAAGACAAATTTCTACAAGGGTGATGATTTAAAACATGCCTTAACATCAACCCTAGTTCCTCTAGCAATGACAGGCAATGTTTGCTGAAAGTCTCCAGCAAACATTATACTACCCATTAATTTACAGATCATTTAATTTAATTTCTAAGTCTAGATTATTTTAATTTATATTTTTATTTACTTATTATTATTTATTAATTTCATTTATTTAATTTTATAAATTTGAATAATCAAATATTTATTGCCTAACACAGAACCAATATTTCATACTACCTGAGAAATCAAATACAACTCCATTAATCTAATTACTATACATATATGAAAGAAACGAATCAGAATTGTCTGATATTTAATAATTGACAATTATCAGCAGCTTAAACTATCATAATTATATAGACTGAATTTAGTGCAACATGTACGCTAGCTAGCTGAAAGCCAATATAACTATATAAGAAGTTATATAGCAAGTTATATGTTGTTGCCTGAGCACAACATATTCACCGCCTAGTGGAGAGTCGGCATACTATGTATTGTGGAAGTGAAGCATTATATATTTTAATTTTTTTTTTATTGTTGTTTTAATGACTTTTGAGATGAAATAAAAATTTGGTTGTGATTGATCCGACTAGTTTTTCTGTTTATCCTGAACAAAAAAAACCCTTCCTCCCTTTATATAATAGTATAGATTAAGCAATTTTATAATATGGCTGTCAGTTGTATTTTAAACATTTATTAAAACAATCATCTAGTAGTTGTTATTCAAATGCCTGCAACATCAAGAAAACAATATTATAAATATTTTTTTCAGTTTTGGTTATCACTGTTTAATCATATGACAGACAGATTGAAAATAAAAATATAATTTGCAGTTGGATCTTTTTATAGTCTGACTACAAAGTTGTTGAGAATACCCTGCTAATTTGGAAAAATATATCTGCCAGTAAGAGGCTTAAGTAAAAAAAGTTTTACAATGATTATTGTTTTTTCAACAATTTCATTTCTACCTTTCATATTCTACTGGATAAAAATGTTTACAATTTTTAATTTTCTAACAGGGACAAATATAGTTTTTCTCAAGTAGATGATATTTTAAAATACACAGAACAGAATTTTGATATTTTTAGTGTTCAACAGTAGGTATATACTTCTACTCACAAAGATGCATATATACAAACATGCATTTACATACACATACAAAGTATGCTTCTAAGCATCATGCAAACACTAACAATATGTATCTTTATATATATAATTCTTCTGTCTGTGTGTATGTGACTGAACTCCTCCTAAACGACAGGACCGATTTTGATGAAATTTTTTGTGTGTGTTTCAGTGGATTCGAGAATGGTTTAGATTCATAATTCAGTCCACTGGAAAATGTTTATTTAATTAATTTTTTGTTTATAAATTGTTGTTGATCTTGGAATGTTTTACATTGAATCTGGCAGACAGCACTGCAATCGCAGTGTCAAATATTCAAAAATATTTTATTTTAATTTCCTGTGTGTCCCGATAGTTGACGTTGGATCAGATTCAGAAAAATTTTGTGTTATTATTGTGTTAAAATAAATCACCTGCTAATTGAAATATTACATTAAGATGTTATTAGTGCGTAAAAGGTTTTGAAGTATATGTAAAAAACTATACATTTTGCAAATATAGTGTGGTATTGAAGTAAGTATTTTACAT
>JAAAKQ030064914.1:0-34541 GCA_010016005.3 Zanna intricata
GTTCTTTGGTGGTTGGGTTTCAATTAACCACACTTCTCAGGAGTGTCGACCTGAGATTGTACAAGACTACACTTCATACACATCATCCTTATTCATTCTCTGAAGTAATACCTTACGGTAGTTCCGGAGGCTAAACAGATAAAGAGAATACAAGGAAGTCATACTGTATCCACATCAGATTTTTTAAACCATGATTAATTTCTGAAAACTAAGTCTACAAGATGCTGTTGTATGAAAACTTATATATAATATAAAACTTAGTTTCCACAGATAACATTGTTCCTAGTAACTCTTATCGGTGTGACGCATGGAAACCACCTGACGTGCACTAGGCACAAATTAAGGTTAATTATTTTAAAAATAATAATTAATAATGTTCATTACCCATTCAGTTTTTTAAGAACAATTTTTTATTGTCAGAGTATCCCTATATGACATCTTCATTTTACATGCGAAAAACTGTATTCCTCCGTAAGAAAACCACCAGAAGAAAATTTCAATTCTTATTTTTTTTTATAAACCAGTGATAAGTATTTTTCTTCAGGTTGCTAAAAACCATTTAGTTGTAGCATATTACAAATAACATAGACTGTTTATAAATTAATCTCATGTGGAATTATAAAAAAATAAATAAAATAACTTCAAAAATTTACTTTATGTAAAAGTTCCATCCATGATTATATTATTTCTCGACACAGACCCTGCCTAAATTCAAGCATTTGTGACAACGTGACACCAGCTTGTCTATTCCCAAGCTATCGTGTTGGTCCAGTGGTGAACTTGTCATCATAAATCAGCTGAATTCGAAATCCAGATTTCCAAAGTTCAAATCCTAGTAAAGGCAGTTATTTTTATATAGAATTGAATACAATATCGTAGATACCCGTGTTCTTTGGTGATTGGGTTTCAATTAACCACATATCTCAGGAATGATTGTCAAGGTCTGGTACAAGACTGTACCAAGATTGTTTTAAATGTTAAATATCCATCCGATTCTTGAATTCTTTTAACAAGTATATAAGAGATGGTGCCATATCTAAGGCTGATGTAAGGGAAATGATAAAAAAAATATGCCCTTAAACTTGTTTGGTATTTCCTTAGTGGTAGCGGCGAAGTGAGACTGTGCGGTGTCATTCAAAAAATGATTCCTTTCATTCCCATCCGCGTTCCTTATTTCTATATCGCTCTCTTAATCTCTGTCAAAGTTTCACGATAAAGAGCTGGGGTTATTATCGAACCCTACTTCATAAATTCTGCTACAAAATTGCATTACGGTCCTAAAACCCAGTAGCCATCATTTTTTTTTTTTCCAATTGGTTTGTTTGAAATTTTTGGGTTGGTTCGGTGTGTGTGTGCGTCTAAAGATTGGACTTTTCGTTTCTCTAGATAACTATGAAATGAATACATGTTTCCCTTCTCATTAATAATACTGTCAAGAAATTCATTTCCTTTATTATGGTACTGAATAAAGAAAAGTAAATAAATCCCGCTCTACGTTTTGTGGGCATCCGTAAATTGCTTCGGTACCCATCGTGCACAGTAGTTATCTCGTAACAATTTCGTAAAAAGGGACCATTAAATTTCAAGAAGATTTTCAATTAGTGAATTCACTAACCGAGAAGCGGCGTCTACGTATATATATATATATCAGGTGGAATTATTGTAATGGTTCTAAGCGACTTGACATTAAATGCCACCCGGATACGAAAATGGTACAAACATTCACGAGAAGAATATAAATCCCATAGTAAGATAACTAAACAAATCTGAGAGCTAAATTTGTGTGACGGACATCCAAGAGAGTTAGATTATACTTTAAAGGGTTCTTTCCCTTCGTTTTCGATGGTAAAAAATGAATCGTTTGAGGTGGGCTGCTGAATTAAATGTTGTCGAACATCCGTTCAAGATGATAAACATTTTGGGACCCAAAAAACCCGGCAACAAATGCGTCAAAAAAATCCACATTGCCGTATTAAATAATCGACGACTAAAGATACGCAAAACTACTGACATCACAAATATTTTAAGAAACCATATCCATTACGTTTTACATATTTACCTTTTGGGTATGAAAGCCTTAAAGTGAAAGCTTTTCACTTCATGGGTACCGCTTTTGTTGACAGTCGATCAAAAGCGCATTAGACTGAACATTTCTGAAGAGTATATTTAGACTTATTTAAATACGATTCCGCTGAGTTTATTCGACGTCTGATAACAGTAGTTCACCATGCATTCACCACTACACGCCAGAGACAAAATAGTGGGTGGTATAAGTGAAAGTGCGCCAAATAAAGTAAAAACAATTGTTTTTAAAGGAAAGTCGTGGCTATAGATTTTCGGATTCAGACGGTGCTCACAGACCACATAAAAAAAGGGCATTACCGTTACCTAAAAAAAGGGCTTCACTGCTGTAGTAATATTTAGCCTAAATGTCCACATCTGGCCAAAAAGAGAATATACCTAAGTATAAAATGAGTACGTTGAAAAAAAAAAATTTTAATCTTGTGTTTTTTGACAGCTCGGGATCTTCCCGAACGGTTACGTAGTTGACTATCTGAATTTCTCTCCTCATTAACACCGGTAATATAAAAAAACATTGAACTTATTCCATTTAAGATAATACGAATGTTATCAGTTACCTTTAAATCTTAATAAAAAAAAAAGAGATGATTTTTCGTTTTCAACCGTGAAATCAAGCCAACAGAATTAAGATAAATGATTTTTAAAAAATAATTACTTGTCTATGTTTAATTAATGAATTTTATTTGTAAAGGTTTTTGCGTAAGGTTAATGATAAAATGTTTAAAATACCAATATATATATTTAAACAAACATTATCATAAAATTATCGACAAAAAATTCAGTTATTTTTTTTTACCTAAGATTAAATTAATTAACGAAATGATTTTTTCTATTTAAAACTTACAAAAAAAAAAAAAAAAGTTACTAATAATTTGAAATAATAGTCCAATTATATTATTCTTTTCATATTAAGTTCATTTTATACCCTGATAACAGAGAGTGTATATAATGAAAGCAATGGCTCCCACACAAAGGTACATCATAAATTAGTTCTTTTCATCATAGCTCACATTCGTTCTTATAACTGTGATGCATAAAATATCTGTATATACAATTAGTACTATTTGGGTATGTTTTCTTTGTAATTATCGATGTTTATTATACAACTACGCCCCATAAGGAAAAGAAGAAAGATTTCACTTGTAAGAATGAATACTTGTACGGTGTGAGTATTAAAATAAACCTGTTTGTTTTATACATATATATAATGGTATGTATAATCTAAAAAAATTACAATGAAATTGTATTCCATACCATAAGTCTCGCAGATATCATTTCTTCCGCTCAAAAACAAAAATTTTATAATATAAATAGAATTGTTTTTAACAAAATGATACAGATATCAAAAACTGTAAGACGTTACATTTCTATTGTCAAAATCTGTTATTAATTTATACAATAATTTTGTTTAAAATAAATGTGTTATATAAAACTCTTACCAGCCCAATTTCATTTATAAGAGAACGAATAATCGTAAGAATTGTATTATTTCTGAAATTTTTGATAATATAAATGTAGCGTCTTACCTTTGATTTGAATATAATTTTGTTAAAAACAGTTATATTTATATATATTTTATTTATATTATTAAATCTTTGTTTTTTTGAGCGGAAAAATGATTATCTGCGAGACTTACAGTACGGTTTACAATTTCATTGTAAATGTTTTGGATATCACTGCGTTTTATTACATAATTCTTTTATTATTATTATTATTTTTTTTTTTATGAATTACTGATTGTTGTTTTATGAATTTATTATTAAAATTTATTGCCTTCCTACAACAAACAAATATACATTTTTTTATTCAGCCAATTCTTTTTGTTGATTGCAATTTCATTCAGTTAATACTATATTTTTTCCTTTTTAATAAAACTAATAAGATGACCTTCACGAATCGAAGATCCGTGATGTAACACTGTACTTATTACCTTTGCATGTGTAAACGGATTTTTATCGTATCCGTGGACAAACTTTTTATATTGTTATTAAATGAACTTTTTTATATTTTTCCATCAATTAGTTAAAATAGGTAAAAGTTTCATCAATTTCCATTTTATGTAACAAATCTTTGTAGCCACTTTTCGTGTTTTATGTGTTTTATTGGCAGCTATAATCTCTTGTAAACTAATACATTTATTTTTTTTAATGAAATGATGCGAATTAAAAAAATTGTTTATTGTTAAAATCACTATCTTTCATTTACCTCAGTACTTCATAACTTTCATTTACATGAGAGCATTTTCAATTAAAACAAGCTGTGGTATACATTTTTTAAATTTTATTATTCAAGTACATAATCAAGTTTTTGAACGAGATTATTCTAAATTCAAAGATGCAGTTAAGTAATGCTACACAGCTGCGCGATTCGTAAACACATCTCTTTGAGGAAAAGTAACATATTCTAGTACCGCGGTTCATCAAAGGAAAGAAAAAAACGTTCTAACAAAATTCGAGGTATTTTTTGAAAATATTCTTTATTAGAAATCTAATTGAACTAAAATATAATGTTTTCATGCTTATTATTTTTCATTTTTTCCCCATTTTCATTTATTTTTAGATTAGGTCATGTTTAGAACTGTAAACGTACTTCACCGATGGACTCTTACCGATGGAGTTCTAATGAACTTCTTCATACATATATACGTATGTATATAGAATTTTAATCTCAATATAATTTATCTTAATGTAGGATGTTAATAAAGTATAGAAAACCTAAAACAGCTTTTCAACGATTAAAAATAAAGAAATGAAATTTAGCTTATTTATTTAGAAAGATCTATTTGAGGTGTGAGAACCCCACCCCCCATATCCCACAATTAAAATTTTAAAAGGAATAAGTTTAAGACACATCATTTTAAAGTGCATTAAAAAACAAAACTTTTGACGTAAAAAATTTCAAACTACAACTCAAACAATAATGGCAGGCGTTTAACATTTTTTCAGAGCTAGTTTCAAAAATGGTATGGTAGTCTGATACCAAAAATACATCAATTTCAGTTGAGAAGATATGCTTAATTGTATTTTTTTACGTTTCATTGTTGAAAAGTTTGTTTAAAAGTGGTAAACTTTTTAACATTCTATATATGTTGGACGAGATGAATTTTATTGCATATAGAAATGACAAGCTTATACAGATTCAGATTCAATTCAAAATTATTACGAATCAAATGCAGATATGCAACTACTTTACAATGTAATCAGCATACTTGTTAACAGTAATGAATATTCAAATTTCATTCACAACATATAAATTATTTAAAGAGATCTGTTAATATTTCAATTTAAAAATATACTATGAGTTAGAAATAAAAATTATTTAAGAAATAGTTTTTCAAATAAGTTTTCAAATGATTCATGAAAGATTAAAAGGAGAAACTTTAAATGAAATTCTAAATCATTGGAAGGAAGAGAAAATATTCGTAATATCTATCGCCGCTCTCACCAAAAGTAAAATCAAAAAAGTTTTCAAAACTCGAATAAATTTAATAAATCGCCTAGCAAAGTTATCCCTTGAAAATATTTCTTTATTTATATTTCGTTATTGTTAGTATCGATATCAATATATATTTCAAAGGAAAGGCATTTATTCTTAAAATTTAAAACAAGAATATAAAATTATCAAATTTAAGTTTAGAGCTTTAGAAAAAAACATTTACTACGCATTCAAAGTAATTCAAACTAATTATCGTTAGAAAAAAAAAGTATTTGAAATATTTATAAAATTTTATTTTAAATAGAAATCCACAGCTATATAAAAACGTCTAAAATAACGAATTTTTAATAGCGAAAAAAGTGAACGTTGGTGACATTTATCATCGTCTAAGGTATTTTTTTTTTTTTTTTTGTTTAAGGTGATGAAACTGTCCATTGAAGTACTGCGGGACAAAAAAAATTTCGTGCATCAAAAGCCGATAAATCGAATATTAAGGATTAACCTTGCAGTAATCGACCAGTATCTGTCAATTTTGAGAGACATCAAAAAGGAGGCGGATGAATCGATTTAAAATGACTGTCGCATCATTCAACAACGCTTCACCATCCAATTAGGCATACCGAAAAAGCAAGTGGAAAGATTATTGCATAACTGGGCTACCGTAAAATTTGTTAGCGGATGGTACCACGCAAACTTCCAGAAAAAAAAATAACAACGAAAAGAATGTTGTGAATCATCTGGAAGCCGGGTCGATTGTAAATTCTGTACGACACATAAATATGTTTAAACACTTAAGAAGACGTGTGTGTGCTATGTTCGATAATCCATGGAAGCGATAATTCTACAACACAAAAATGCTTGGCCACATACCACCGAGCCATCGGTGACACTTGTCAAAGTAACTTCAAAGTCACTTTGATGGGTACTTTGATACAATTTAATCATATGTTCCTATGATTTTTTTGATTTTTTTTTTAACCTCTGGAATCACCGTTAAGGTATATCTTCAGAGGATGAGATGAATGAATTGTAGCGTATGTGAAAAATTCCATGCCTGACCGGGATTCGAACCCGGGACCTCCGGATGAAAGGCCGAGACGCTACCTCTCGGCCACGGTTCCTGATGACCTGCAGTAAATACACACCTGCGATAATGTCATCTCGACATTCGTATTATAATTTAAAAAAAAAAAAACTAAAATAATTGAAAGAAAGAATAAAAAAAATTCGACAACACAGTTGCCAGATTTCGTCTAAAAGCTGGAACGCGGTTTTAGCCTAGTGACGCGTTCTACAACTGTGGGTAGTTTATGATGTACGGCATAAGATATGTTCACACTTGTCAAAGTATCTTTAAAGTCACTTTGATGGGTACTTTGATAAAATTTAATCATAGTGGTTACTTTGATGACACTTTGAAGAAGTTGTTCACATTTATCATAGTAGCTGACCATCAAAGCACACTCAATGATCAGTATAAGCAGTTTGCAACCAAGGAGCCAGCCAGACATTGCTAATGTTGTCCTCTCAGTTTGCGAGATTTTAGGGGGAAAATACATTCAGAAATTAAAAGAAAGAGGTTATGGATTCGAGAATGGGTGAGCAGAAGAAGTGTACATGGGGCATCGGATAGGCTTTTAAAAGAATTAAAAAGTGAAAATGTAAAAACTTATGAAAACGTACTAGGGATAACTCCGTAGCAATTTGACTATCTTTTAGAGAAAGTGGCACCATTACTTCAGAAGCTAAATACAAAATTCAAATTTGTTTTGCCTCCTAAACTGAAATTACTAACAACTTTGCGATATCTAGCCAGTTATTTATCTTAACCGGCTTTGTTTCGTGTGCCAAAAAATACGATCAGAACATTTATTCCAAGTGTGTGCGATGCAATTTATTTGAGCCTACAGGATTACATAAAGGTATGGCAAAATAATAAAAATTGTTATTCATAGTTTTGTTATTGCATTTATTACAAAAATATATTTAAGTTACAAATTATAGTTATTTTTTTTAATTTGAAAAGTATTATCGTCTGAAATTAAAAGAAAAATCATAAATTAGAAACAAAAAGATATCTTTATTAATTATTATACAGTTTTCAATTATTAATTAACTCATAATTCACTGAAAAGAAGTTCTCGACTGTTTTCAACGTCATCAGTTGAAATCAGACCATCAGAGAAAGGAGTTAATGGCAGAGGTGGTGAATTGACTAAAGAGCAGGAAGAGGATGATGATAACAGAGGATCAGTAGGTATAACACTCGTGGTAGGAGTTGGGTTGAAAATTCTAATTCTTCATATTGTAACCGTTTCATTGTCAGCAGCTCCTGAATTTTCAACTGCGTTTCTAGACCCATACGTCTTGGGAGATTCTTGAGCTGAGCGCTCACGCTTCTCCCAAATATATCATAAGGATCATCTTTTTCAGCGTCAGTTGCTGCTTTAACTATTTTTTCTAGTTTCATAATGCTAGAATCTATATCAATCAGTCCTTCGGATTTCCTTTTTCGGTTTAGTCTTTCCTTTCGAATAGCTGGCTTGACCGATACCATTATTTGTTCTCCATTACTTATTTTGTGAAGCTGGTTCGGTTTCGACAGAACTCATATAAGTCTTATTCACTTCAGCAGTGGTTTCTTTCGGCATCTGAAATAATTATCATTCCCAAAATAAAAACAATAACTGCTACAACTATAAAATCAAAATTAAATGACAATAAAATAGCTATACAAAAAATGTAGAATTCTCTGAAACATGAATAATTAAGAAGTTAAACGTAGTTATTAAACAAAAGTGAAATAATATACAATTATATCACGTGAATTTAAAAATTAAAAATTTAGACAATTTGTTTTTTTATTATTTCGTAACATTACAGATTCATAATTGCAAAAATAATTTGGAATTAGATATTTTCAATTCATGTAAGAAAATAAAAATCATATACTCTTAAAATTCCTAAAATCTAATTAATGATCTCCTAGACATAGTAACTAAAATAATTAGCATAGACATAGACAAGAAAGTGCACTGCATATAAAAAAATTATAAAAACATACTTCTTACACAGTAAAAATTTATTCTTACAGTGCCCAGAGTCAAGAGAGGAGTGGGGATTATATTTGCACGAGGCTTTCTTCTACGCTAGAACTTCCCTGATTGTTGTGAAGCCATTGACGGCAAACACATTATGTTCAAAGCACCTCCAAACACCGGTTCTTTTTCTCATAACTACAAAGGTTATTTTAGTATCTTACTAGCAGTTGTTGATCATGACTATTGTTTCCGTTACGTGGATGTGGGTGGTAATAGAAGGTGTTGTAATGCTGGAATATTTGCTAACTGCTAACTGCGACACTAAAGAAAGCAACTGATAATAAGTCATTAAACATACCAAGTAACGGATTTTTTGTCGCAAATGATGTATTTCCGTTATCTACTTACCTAATGAAACCATATTCAAGACGAAACTTAACAAAACAAGAAAGAATATTCAATTACAGGCTTAGTAGAGCCCGCAGAATCGTAGAAAATGCTTTTGGAATCTTGGCTAGTAAATTTCAGATTTATACTAAACCAATACTTCTACTTACTGAAAAAGTTGAAAGTATAGTGAAGGCAACATGTGCTCTTCATAACTGGTTAAAAACTACATCAAGAAGTGTATACACACCACCAAAGTCCATCGATCAAGACCTCAACAGCTTTACTTATATTCCAGGATCCTGGAGAGCAAGTAAACAGACACAATCGCTATAGTCATTAGAAGCTTTATCTTTATCTGTTTAGCCTCCAGAACTACCGTAAGGTATTACTTCAGAGAATGAATGAGGATGATGTGTATGAATGTGAATGAAGTGTAGTCTTGTACAATGTCAGGTCGACCACAATCATTAGAAGCTACCAAGAGCCAAAATCCCTCAGAAATGGCTTTAAGAAAACGAGATGTATTATGTTTTTCTTAAACGGTGAAGGGGCTGTTTCGTGGCAAGATGAAGTTATATAGTAACATTAAATTAAATTATAAGATTAAACTATATAGGTAACACATAATAAAAATGTGATCATTGTATACTGTTTTTTTTTTATTTACATTGATTTAAATAGTTAAATAGGTCCCGGGATTCAAACCCGGGACCTCCGGATGAAAAGCCGAGACGCTACCACTCGGCCACGAAGGCCGGCATGTATTTTATGTCTAAAAAAAGTTAAAAAATAAATGTTTGTTATGTCTACATAAAATATTGCAGTTATTAGGTTCTTATCGTGATAATTAACAAAAAAAAGTGTGTTGTTTGTATGTGTTATCTTATTACAAATACAATAAAAACATAGCTTGATACTATAATGAGATTAATTTATATAAAACAGTAAATGATTCATAAAAATTTTTACACTTACCAAATTTGACTGTGTTTTCCTTTGGGATTCATGAGGTCTCAAAAATGCATCAGCTAATTAAAACCATGGGAAATTTGACTCGTATACATCTTCATCTGATGATCCCGTCTTTTTATTGACCGATTTTTTGAGTTCCTGAGTATAGGTTGACTGCAAAGTATTTATTTTTGACTTCAATTTGTTTACACCGAATTCGTCGATTGCTAATTTAGCGACGATTTTTTCTAAAGCAACCTGCCTAGCGATTTTGTCTTTATAAGTTGAAAGAGATGTATTCTACAGGTTTTCGTGGGATCTATACAAATCCTAGAACATCATCGTAGTGCTATCTGTCCAATTTTTATTAGCCATAATAAAATAACGAACACTTCCGAAAAATGATTAAAAGTAATAACAAAATAAATTACAACAAGAAACGATACAAAATTAAAAAACAATGAGAGTGTATAGGAAAAGGCTTTCTATAATATTTTCAATACACGCTGCTCTGGTAAGGAAGTACACTATGAATAAAATCAAATATGTTTGATATTGTCTGTCACAGTACTATGATACTTTGACAAGTTGAAACTTGTCATAGTAGCCTGTTCACATATATCAAAGTAAACATCAACGTGACTTTGATGAGTCCAGTTTGAAGCTACTTTGATAAGTGTCAACATACCTTAACACACACAACTTGATTTAAAATATTTATCCTTTTAAGTATATTTTTTAAATTTATTTAATTCAATGATTACTAAATGATAATTAAAGCCCGCACGCATACGTATTTAATTCTCGCGGTGTGGCGTTAATAGCGGCGAGGTCGGCACTAACTAAACTAATGCAATTTCACAACATACACAGAAGAAATTCCGCTTGCACAGTCGGTAGACTGGTGAACCCGTAAGGCTTAATGCACCATATACCAGATCAACCGAGCGATGGAGTTCGAGATTCAGCCAGACACAGTTACTTTCTTACACTTTAAATATTATTAATTTATTTAATTCTATCAATCACTTATGGCATGACAACATAGCAGACGATTACAACAGCATTTTTTGGGGTGGGGGTGCGATTTTTCAGTCTTTTTTGTAAATATAGTTATTTTTTTAATTCTTAAAGAATGTATCTAAGAAAAATATGATCTTAATTAATTAGGGAAATCTCCAGATACAGAGGGTGATCTTAATCTACGGCTTCACCCCCTTGACGTTTAAAAGTTGAAAATTTGATGGCATCGACGTCCCACATATATAAAAGTAATCTGACCAAGTTTGGTAAAAATTAGTCCAGTAGTTCTGGATATATAGGGATTTAGAGACCGACACGGAACGCAAGTACATACGAACAATAACATTCAGAAAATTTCCATCCGGATTTTTGGATTCCTCAGTGATCAAAACGTCAAGATCCAATGAAAACCGCTATTCCCAAATTGGAACGATTGCAATAATTTCGCTTCAAGAACTACAGGCTTGCTATAGCACTACGTAGACGGGAAAGTAAACATTTTTGATAACAAGTGAAGGAAGAATAGAAAAAGTAAAAACTTACAGATATTTCAGTTAAATGGTGACAGGAAACCGGAAAAGCACAGTGGAGATAAAAGAAAGGATAACAATGACAAAGGAACTCTACAAGAAGAAGAGAAAATTACTATGTAGTAAAACTTTGGAGTTAGAGTTAAGCAAGAGGTTAGCTAAATCCTTTATGTGGAGTGTCTTATTGAAGCGTGAACGATGAAGAAGAGGAATGAGAATTTGGAAAAGGATGGAAAAAGTGGAAGTAATGTACGGAATTAAAGAAGATAGATCACTTTCGCGAGAAATACACAAAAGAAAGGCAACTGTTTAGAATATGTGGTCAGAGAAAGCGGAATCTTGACAAATACATTAGAAGAAGAAAAAGTTGAGATAAAAAATCGGAATCTAAAAGGGGAAGAAAGAAAAACTTTGGGACAGGGATAGGAATAGCTGTGGTATAAAGGACCTACCGCCAGGCAAAACACCTTAAGTTGATGGAATTCTTATCACAAATAAAAGAACTGCTGTCCAGATGAACAAGAAATTTTTATTTCATTAAAATGTATCAAATAGAATTTTTTTACGGTTGACATATTTTAAGGACAGGTTGAACTATATTAAATAATATTTAAATACGGGAACGATACAATATTTTCAAAAAGCCGCACAAATGAGTGCGAGTAAGAATCTGCCTCTTTTTAACAATTATGGGACATCAACTCTTGCAACTTATAGTTGTATTCTCTCCCCATAGGAAAGTAACTATAGCATTGTCTAGAAAATATCCATGAAGGACAACGTGAAAATATAACGATTCTTTTATAGTTCAACAGTTCTTCAAAGATGATAAAATTGCATGTTCACAATACACTATACTAATGTAACAGCAGTAACAAGGAATAAAAAAGTATAATTATTATCCTATGGGCGCTAGCTCTCACACACAAGCGTACAGGCAAAACGCACGCGCACGTACACACACTCAAAGATAAATAGAAAGATGCAAAAGGAGAGGGATCATAATCAACAAAACATCAATGTTTGAAAAATGTGAACAATTATTCTTTTCAAGACTTCAATTTCAAAGCATGCCATAATTGCAATTTAAATATCTCTACGTTTAATAATATACACGTAAGAATATTTAACTTCTTTCGTCCATACAAATAAAGGAAACGACATAATTTCATTCCAAGAAAGTCTGTAAGAAATAAAAAACACAAACAACATTTGATATATAAACCTGAATACGTACATAAGCAGATAATAATGAAATATAATTTCTACAATATTTTTAAATTATTCAGCCGATATAAAAAAGACTCGTCTGACTTCAAAAGGCTTTATTTTTTAAAGAAATAAACATTCTTTCGGCGAATTATAAAATAAATGTTTGAATATGAATTATCAATTACAATTTTCACAAATTCTCAATACCACTTCTTCCGGATACACGGCATATACTTAAACGACACTTAAATCCCATACTTGAGTAGTCATGTATGGTGCTACTGCAGCTAAGTTATCGATATGCGGTTTCGCAGTTCGTCCACAATTGTTGTAAACAGGAAGCAAATAAATGAACTCTTTCATAAATAAACCTTCACAGACGAGATCTTGTACCTTGGTGGACAGTGGTGAAATGCCAATGCCCATATGTGACTATATTTTTTGTTTATCTCGAGAAAATCCACCACAATAAATACCTCTAAAAAATAAATAAATAGTAGGAAACGAATAAAAAAAAAAAAAAAATAGGTTCATCTCAGATCGAACACGGTTGGCTTCAACACACGGAAAAACATTCGGGTCGAATTGATAATTTTTTTAGATGTCTATTAAAAATCATACACCATAGCTAATTTTATTGGATATCAATAAATAGGAATGTATATCTTAAAGTGAATTCATCGTAATCATTTTTAAATTGCTTGCTATAAATAAAAATGAACTATAGTAATTGCCTAGTATTTATCTTTTAAATAGCTAAAACATTTTCTCTACATGTATCTCATTAAAAATTGAAAACTTGCTATAATTTACTATATTAAATAATCGTTAAAATATCGATTATTTATATTTAATTTCTACCGACCTTGATAGGTAAAGCTGAAATATTTAAAAAAATCAATAAAAAAACATGTTAGCTCGGTAACCATTTAAAAATTAAATGGATTCATATCTTAACACTAAGCTACTAAAATTATATTTAGAAAACTACCACTTTTTCTGCTTTAACAAACTATTTTTGAGTAGAAAAATAAAAATAATTATTTAATACTAAACTAAACATATAATAATAATAATAATAACACCGGATGTCTGAAAATAAAGTCGGTTATGAATTAAATTTACTTTGATACATTTAGAATGACAGATCGGTATGTTTTATTGGATGAACATTTTTTACCTCTTAATATAACTCTTTTTTTTTAACCTCTGGAATTCCTGTTAGGTATTGCGTTAGAGGATGAAGTAAATGATTTGTAGCGTATAAAAATGCCATGCCTGACCGATATTCGAACCCGGGACCTCCGGATGAAGATGAAAGGCCGAGACGCTACCACTCGCGCCACGGAGGCCGGCATGTAACTGAATTTAGATACCATTTACAGCCCTGTAGAAATCAAACCGATAAATCCACCTCATTCCACTATGATAACAGCTGCCGCCTGAGACAAGAGATGGCTCAGGCGGTCAAGTAATTTTTGCGCGCAGTCCACACAAATTCTGCTCGATGTGGAGAATTTCAATCCTGTATAAGAATTAGACCCTTCATATTTTCAATCTGCGGATACAAGTTCTTTTAACATGTCCGAGCACACTATGCCCATTCTTTTTATTCCGTTATGGGGGGAAATGGCCCAAAAATTCGATCATGCACGATATATATAAATATTAACTTCAGGCAGTTGCGGACGAATTCCACCATTTCGTTTGGATTTTCTGAGATCCGTAAAAAATTAAATGAGCTGCTGGTAGTTTTCATCGGCAGTTTGCATCGTGGCTTTTCGTTACGTTTAATTTCATGTAATAGCTGGAATTTATAATCAGGAAGATTTTTTAATCCCTTGCGAATAAATCATAAAATAGAAGTTTTTTTTTCAAATTCTATTCAAATAATTACATTTAAATACATAATTAAAATATATTAAGCACATTCAAACCTATCATTTATTATAACTGTAATTTTATGGAAATTATAACATTTAACAGATTTTTATTATCTCTTAATAGATATTTAATTTGATTAGTTCAAGAAAAAAAAATTCTCAAATATTGATGATTACTATTAGCCATCAAACGCATTAAAATAATACAAAATAATTTTTTAATAATTTTATGTTCTCTACTTACAATTAATTAGACATTTTAAAACTCCTTTAGCCATTTTCCGGTTTAAAAAAATATTGACTTTTATCCCAGTTTTCTCAAACGCTACTAAATTACACTTCTGAAACCTATTTTTTTTTTAAATTTACCCTTAATTTGGATACCAAAAATTACAGTACGGCTTCATTGTACAGATGACGTAGAAAACAGGACGAAATCTTTCGCCAGCCTACTTACCGCTAAAGAAGCGTTTCCAAATCTATGTTTATAAGAACTTTCTTCTTTATTTTCACCCGTAGAATCTGAAAATTTATTAAATTTTTCGTGAACCATCCAAAGTCAGAAAGTACCGGAATGCTAATTATTTAATTTATAACTAATAAAATTAAAATTTTTTTTTTCATTAAAAAAAAATTTCTTCATAGAAAAAAAAATTATTTTATTAGAAATTTAAATGAAGTTAAATCAAAACTTTACGATCAACATGAGACTAACTATTTATTTATGTTAAAAAGTACTAGTACACATTTCGTCGATAGATGATGTAAATAACGTAGAATGTTTAGTGTCATTCATTCTGTTAATCTGTCTACTATATCTGTTGTAGTTTTTTTATCGACCTTTAAATTACTGTATGGTACTCTATAAAATAAATCCAGCATAATATCTGAATTAATTGTTACGAAGAGAGGTTGCAGTTGTAATGTTTTCGTTGTAAATAATTCCATGATTGTTATACAGCAAATATTTACTTTAAAAAAATTGTTTTTTTTTTTTCAAAGTTACCCTTTAATCCAGACTAACTGGCCAAGTAACTGGCTTCGAATAATTACATTTTAATATTACTTGTTATCAAGTATGACTTTTCTAACCGGTGAAACAGAAATATAACAAATAATTTACAGAATCTTTCTATAAATACTTTAAACTGATAATTTAAAAAGCATTAATGTATAAACATGATTTAACTCCATTTAAAACTCAGGACGTCATTTACTTTTCTTTTAGGCGCTTATAATATACGAAACAGTTAAAACCTACAACGATCCACGATAGATATATTTATCAATAGTAGTGTAGCGTCTTCAATAACCGAAGCTTTCATTTATAATATCAGTGTTACCACATTTATAGAAGGAAAATTCCCTTCCACAAATGAACAATTTTGATTAATTAAAATTTTACTAAATATCTTGTCATTAAATAATTATAATAATACACATAATTTTTTATAAAAATTTTAAATAACTTTTTAATCAAATTTTTACCAAATCAAAAAAGAAAACTAATTTCGTTGAATAAATTTACTGAAATAATAATAATAGAAATTTAATAAACAACTCTTTTGAAACCCATATTGATTTTATTATACCCACTCAAATAGCGAAAATATCCAAACTTCAATAAATTAACATGCATACAAAACAAAAATATTCTTTATAAACTAACAGGATACGCTCAGTATTGATGGGAATGAATATAAACCGTTAAAAACAATAATAATAATAACGCCAGAAGTATAAAATAAATAGAATTTCCAAATATTACTGAGTAAAACCGTAAATGATCATTGTAAAATTAAAATAAATCTAAATAAAACATATCACAAAACAGACCATAAGCAAATAAAAAATTGAAAAATATAAATAAATAACACAAAAAAAAAAATTAGACTACAAGCAGTAATTAGACTAGCTTATTTCAGTGCAAACTTGAACAATTTATATTAAACAAAAATCCATAACACTTTTTGAAGCCTAATTTATTTTCACTTTATTGCTGTTGATATGCTCTTAAAATGGAAAAAAATATTTCTTTGTTTGTATAATTTATTTTTGTGTTGTAATTTGTACGTGTTAAATTTTCTGACCACCGAAATGGTCTATTAGTTGACTCGTCGTCGCAAATCAGTTTTTCGAAGTCATAAGATTTTCGAAGTCAAAGTTCTGAGGTTCGAATCCTAGTAAAAGTTAGCTGAATTTATACAGGTTTGAATACTAGACAATGGATATAGTGTACTTTAGCGGTTGGGGTTCAATTAACCACAGGTCTAAGGAATGGCCGGGTCTGAGTCTGTGGAGGACTACACTTCATTTACAAATCATCCTCATCTCATACGGTCATGGAGGGGGGGTTGCTTATTGTTAACTAGATAAACAGATTGCAACATGCACATTAGGAAAATAAATTTTCTAAAACATGATTGGCGTTAGATATGTAGTAAAAATATATATTCTTTTTAAGTTATTAACAGTTACGAAGTTCCCAAAAAACTGGAAAAAAATTTTTTAGTAAAAATATTTCAAGCTACGAGACAAACCTAACTAAAAGGATCTACCTAAAATGTAAAATGCTTTATATAATTGGTTTGTTTATTTCTTTATTTTTTTGATCTATTTCCAATTTTTTTATAATTGGTAAATTGTCTTATATATTCTTTTTTTTTGTTAAGAACTTGAATTTTTGTGTTGTGGTTTTTTCTGTTTATTACTGCCTTGTAAGAAGTAATGGAAATATTGTGATCGCGAAAAATTTCGGTTTTCAGATTACAACGGAAAAATCAGTTCTAACCATTATTGAATTCATTTTGACTAGTTTCGACGTGACGCTGTACGTATGTATCTCGCATAACTCAAAAGCGATTAGCCGTAGGAGGTTGAAATTTTGGAATTAGGACTGTTGTAACGTATAGTTGTCCACCTTCTCTTTTGATTTAAATCGACTCGACCAAAAGTGTCCAAAAAAAGCCCAGCATCCAAAAGATTTGGATTTTGGACTTTGTCTTACCAGCAGTAATAAGCCCTCATTGAGGGCTTTTCAACAATATATCATAAAAGGTACTTATTTTCATTGGTTCCAAAGTTATAGCCAAATAGAATTTTAATTAATGAAATATTTGGATCTTACAAGGGGAAGATACATAGGTTCGAATCCGACTTCATGGCTGAAGTTGTTTTTCATGTTCTTTTATTTCTGTTTATTATTTCAAATATTCTATTTAATATTTTTTAAAAAGATAATATAAAAAATTATTCTTAAATGAGAGCGCAAAATGAAAAACTAAAAATAAAGGATAATATTTAAAATATTGTCTTATCTGTTAACAATATTTTTTTTCGTTAAGACAACCACAACACCAAGCTATGCCAAGCTCCATGGGGAGAGAACTCCTTTTTTGTTCAATGACTCAAAAAATTTAAATGAGAAGGGTAGAGTAATAGAGAATAATTTTAATGGGTTTTGAGAAACAAATATTTTAACAAAAAAATAAAAACATCCGGCCACAACATCCTTAACCAAAATCGTGATCATACAATAATTTTAATGGCTTTTTCAAACAAGATTAAAAATACTTTTTATTCAGTTTATCAAGACTTAAAAACCCTTAAAAAAATAAAATAAAACTGAAAAGTACCTATCACAAAAAGAAAATTTTTTTACGATTTAATCGAAAGAAAAATAACATTGATCTAACTTAGGAACATTTACTAAATTTAATTTTTCTATGATATCCGTTTAAAAAGCATTAATTGTCATACTTTATGAATACCCAGTTTATAAAATATGAAAACTCTCACGCATTTCTCACTATTTTCCAATTTACTAAATATAAAAAAAAAGACTATCATTTACAAAAATCTTAATTAAATTAAATGTAAGCCCAATTTATCCATGTCAAATTGTGGATTTAAAAAAAAAGTACATGTTCGTTTAATGTGTAAAGATGACAAATAATCTCTTTACGTAATTTCATTTTATTTACCATTTCTTCCAGCAATCTTACCTCATGATGTAAATATATATAATTTACTACATTCACAAAAAAAAAAATTATTAGTTAATTCAAAAACGTGTAACAAAATTTTATTCACGGCAAGGTTTCCCTTAATAAACATTTCCCCGAGCATAATTCAAAAAAAAAAAAAAAAGAAAAAGAAACGTCACTGGATATTCTTTATTTTATTACAGGCGCTGCTAGTACCTAAAATTGGCCACATTCCAAAAAACCGAAAGACAATTATAATGATGTTTAACTGGCTCACATGTTTAAAACACTCGTTCATTAAAAATAATTTTTTTTTTTTTTTTTAAATTGACTTCTACTTCTGAAGTACCCATAAATTCGTACGGAAACACATTGTTTATGTAGCATACACGTATTATGGAAGAAAATTTACATTGCAATAACAACAATTTAAATCCTTAAAAGATTATTACTAGCTTAACAGCCAAAGCTGGTAAAAAATAAAAGACAGAAGAGAAGACTAAACTATAGTAATTCCTTTAATGTTATATTATAAAGCTAGCTCAGAATAGAAATGCGATGTGCTACTGTGTAAATAAATATTCAGTAAGGGACCTATTCATTTGCATACTATTAACCTGATTCCTCTTTAAACGTATACCGGTAATACACGGCATCAGATGAATAACAAAATTGTTAAATTTGAATTGTAAAAACTATACAGTAAAGTGTAAGTAAATAAAAATATACTTACTAATAATCAAGCATCAGAAATAAATAAACCAAACTAACGATTACTTATCATTACATTTCGAATTAAAAAAAAAGAAGAAAATATATATATATTTAAATCTATAAATACTGTGTGCGCGCGCGCGCGCACGGAGGCATACAAAAAGACCATTTTGTATCAATCAAAATACAGTCCAACACGTGTAAAGTATCCGGAAAGTAATCAGGAAATTTCTATGGTTTTTTCGGACTCGTCGATAGTCGCAAAAATATTTTGGACCGATCTATATACTTTCCCTTTCTAAATTCGATTTAATATCCAAGAATACTAAACTTACTAGACATCTGATTTATGATAAAAGCAAATTAACAGAATTTTAAAAATAAAAAAGCAAATCCACATTTTAAACGTTATACGTGTGTTAAAAAACATATAAATATTTAAGAGAACAGAAATTTTTCTTAAGAAAAGATTATAATCTACTCAAAATTATTTTTAATTGCAACGTTATTGAATAGTTTGCATATTTATGTTGTTCAATGAAACTAAACGCATATCGTCTGAAACAAAATACAAAGTGAAAATTAGTGTGTATATCTGTAAGGTATACCTAAGTGTATATCCAGTACAGCACATAAGACTGACTTGCGTTAGAGTAGTTGTTGGAAATGGTCCTATGAATATTCAGAGAAATCTCCACGGTTTATTTCTAATTCTCGAAGATTCCTACAAGTGGTTCATATGCAGTGTTTTCTGTGAAATCATGATTAACAGTTTTGAAGTTCCTGGAGGCTGTGGGGATTACATATATACACACATTACTTTTTGCATAACTCAAAAGTAAAAAACCGGTGGCCTACGTCCGGAGAACGAGGTGGCCATAAACTCTTCGTTACGTTTCGATCACCGTAAATCACTTGCTGTAACTTCATGAACTGCTTGGCTAAACGCGCGGTTGTGCCGTCTTGTTGAATCCAAGCATTATTAATTTCATCGTAGGTTATCTCTCCCATGAATGGTCACTGCCATTCCTCATCGGGAGAGATAAGATAATCCTCAGAATTGTTCGCTAGAACTTGTTGATATCATTCACGGTATTGAAATCGCTTTTCACAATCTGTGGCCAAAAACGTTTGAAGCTCTTTCAGTTTATATGAGATGAGAATGAGCTTCTTACGAACCGTCTTCTGTGAGGTTACGATTCAGATGCTTTTCTAAAGGGGAAACTTTCACACGGATTTGTTGGTTTTACGTTGCATAATATCAATAAGTCTGTGTTTTTCTTCACATAAAAGATAATCTACCACTTCGCTCACACTCTTTTAACGATTCTCTCACAAAAATTTATTCATTATCGCTCTTAGAACATGTCGATTAGGAAACGGTGTATTTAGAAATCTAACGGAAAACAGGTGTTTCACTGTCTGTGTCTACACACCACCATGCTAACGGAAAACGTATTCAACGAGAAATATCCGCTATTTAACATTAACATTGTACGGCCTTTTCGTCTCAAGGTCACCGGCCTGACCGACTCGCGAAAGCAAATTGCCACGAAACAAGATTACCATCCTTAGCAGAAAACATTACTGCTAGCGTACATAATACAATCCCTCAACATGTATCATGTTTATTACAGGTATATAGTTAATTTTCGAAGCATTATAGTTAAAAATAGGAATATTTTCGTGTTATGCAAGAATAAAAATAGCTACGCAAAACAGTTATTCAAATAACGTGGAAATCAAGATTATGCTTCAAAAAAAAGCATAAAAAAAATAATAATAATAATAACGCTTAAAATCTACACCTGTATATGGTCCTTGATTGAAAAAATATATTACAATAATATTAATTAATTAGCAACTAAACAATATTTATAAATCAATACAAACATGAATTTATTTATAGGGTTTCCTTAAAAATGAAACTACAAAATAAAAAAGTTATAATAAGCGTAAATTTAGTTTTTACATATTTCTATTGGGACTGTCTCACATCAACATTTCTTAAATATTTTTGTTTATATTATTTTTCTTCTAAAATCCCAGCTACAAATCATTTTATTAATCCCATAATAATAATTCAATGAAAAACTTATATTTTATTAAAATAAAAAAAAGTAGTACGCTTAACTGCACCAAACATAACATTACAAAAAAAAGATTATATTAGAATTTTTCTTCGTATTAAGAAAGAGAGCACAGCGTTACACCAGTGCTAATCATGGTTACAACGGTAACCAGTGTTACACGGCTCCTAAAGTAACTTTACGAATCAATTTATCACAGGCTCTCCTCAAAAAAAAAAATATATATACAACAGTTTATTCGATAATGGGGACATTTTAAATCTGCTGTATTTTCCAACGAACAGATACAGACGTTTAACACCTACATTAACATCTTTTAAGAAAATACAAACAATAAAATTTAATTTAAACACAACACTACATGTTCTCTAACAAAGGAAATTAACTGTGAAAATTTATTGATATGGTGAATATGTCGTAAAGTTCGTAATGTTTTTAGTCGAAAAGAATCACCGTCTCGTATAACAATTGTAAAACTAGTAGCTCAATTTGAGAAAACTATCTCAGTTGCTGTTGGAAAGACTTACATCGCTGCATTTCTCCTGTTGATAAAAGTATCGCTGAAAATCTCGGTTTGTCGCTCCCAAAACGTTTGTAACAATTAGCCACCTCAAAGACGAGCTTGCAATGCATTTTGCATAAAAATCATGGACTGTTGGCTTACAAAGTGTAATCTGACTCGACAACTACGGGAAAGACACCGTGCTCGATGTCATCTCCCATTCGTCGATCGAGTATAAGAAATGAAGTCAGGTAGAGCCGATTTTCAAAAAAATTATCTTAAAAAAAGACGGGTCCATTTTCGACCGAATGCGATCGTGATTAAACAGAAATATCAGGAATAATTGTAGGGAGATATCTCCTCTATTCATAACTAGTAATTGTTTGGGTGTAGCTTTTGGTTCGGCGGTGTGTGTATTTTTTTTTTGAGATCAAAGAAGATTCTGCGACAAGAATCGATTAGAAGGGTTACTAAACTATGCTAACCGACTTCTTTTGGCCTACACTGGACGAAATAGAGTGGCCAATATTTATTTCCAGCAGGATGGCGGTAGGTGTCTGAAATTCCCAGGAAAAGTTTTCTCATGAAACGGACATATCAAGCCGCCTAGATCGTACGATCTAATATCCCTTGAATTTTTCCTTCTGGGCTTTGTGAAGGAACCAATTTACTCAATAATCCACAAAAATTTCAAGCGCTTAAAAAGAATATTCAAGCTGTTCGCAATAACCGAAGCGGCTGCTTTAGATAAAAATAACAATTTTTCAAAATAATAAGTATTATTAATTTAAAATGTTATCTCTTAAAAAAAAAACTTAAAACTTCTTATATTTTTAAATCTTTCAAAATTAAGAAATTAGTGTGTTTATTATTAGCAACAACCACCTACACAAAAGCCAAAACCAAGATTTAAACATAAAATTTTGTTTTTTCCTTGTTTGTGATATAGCTGTCAGTTTTTATCGATAATAGTTTTTAAGTTTTTAATCGATTTTATACGTATTATCACTTTTTTAGTTTTTTTTATACTTTAATTTTAATCTAGCTTTATTTTTAATTTTTTTTTTTTTTTTTGGCACATTATATTTAATCCGGGCGATGATTACACGTAAGCGTTTTCCCCCTTAAAAAAAAATAATTTAATAATATAGTATTTAGTAAACCTGCCTAAAGAAGAAAGAGAAAATATTTCAGGATTTTTTCTCAAGCTGAAAACAAAGAAAAAAGTTTATACAAATATGGGTTCGGAAGCGCTTCGTTTTTAGGTAATAGATTTGCAAAAAAAAACTTTCAGCCTGATTTCTGCTCCATGAATAAATAAAATTAAGCTTTAATGTATTTCTTGAAATTTAAATTATAAGGTTTCGTATGATTTAATTAACTGAAAATCTGAATAAAATAGATAACAGAAATATATTTAGTAATTTTTAAGAACATTTTTTAATTAAAAAAACAGATGTCACAGAGCAGATGTTTTTAAGGTTGACATATAATATTTTTAAGTTTTGACCCATAAATTTTAGAGAATTTAATTCTGAGAAAATCTGTGTAATAATCAACGAAACATGAAAAAGTGTTCAGGAAATTAGGAGTTTATAAAAAACAAAACTGACCTAAACATGATATAAAATACAATAACTAATCCAAAGCAATATATAATTTATTTATTATTCTGTTTTATTTTTCAAAAAGAGCATTTTGTTCTTTTATTCCATCTTCAGTCTTAAGGACGGGAAAAACGTTTACAAACATATGTTTATTGAGAAAATGATTGTAAAACAAAAAAAAAACTGGTGTTGCCAAGCATAATTTTTTGTATGTACGTACATACTCTTATATGTATGTAGGTACGTGTGTTTTGTATAGGGGGTGGGGGGTGGGAAGGATTTGTTTTATTAATTTCTTTATAGTTCAAATATGAAACCATGAAATTTAATTTTTAATTTAAATGAATTCCTAGTACTTCGGCGAACTTTAACTCGAAAACATTTCTCGATCCATATTTATATGAATTTTTTCTTGTGAAACACAACTTGAAATTCTTTCAGTTTTTCTGTGAGATAGTCTGTACAAGCCGGTTAAATGGTAAAAAGGCAGGGGAAGGGAAAAATAAAATTATGTTCGAATGCAATTTAATTTCAACTATTAATATAATAATAAATAATCCAATGAAATTAAGTCTCATAAACGTTTTAATAAACAACAGCTCAAATTTAGTTTAACTTATAAATATTATTCAAAGTTGAGCGGTAACAACCTTTTTATTTTTTTTTTTTAACTCAAGTCATATTTTTAATGTATGATAAGAGTCGTAACAAGAAAAGAAGAAAAAATGAGTAAGAAAAAAAGGTAGAAATGTCGATTAACTAACAGAAATATCTACTTTTAAAACAGCATGTGATATAAAGAGTTTTTATTTATATTTTTAAGAAAAACAACACGCACAGGCGCGCGCGCGCACACACACACACACACAATTAAATTATAAATTACAATTTTTTAAACGTTAATTCAAATGGAAAATAACAGAAAATATACAACAACAAAAAAAGTTAAATAAAAAAAAATAAAAATATGACCTTAGCATATTTAAAAACAGAACATAGTGCCAAGAAGGACCAATTTATGCGAACCCATTATTATGTAATATTAAACAGGAGCCAAAAATATAATCTATATAAAAGTTATAACTATCAACGCACATGCGTGGATATCTTATAACAGAAATAAGTTTTTTTCAGTCATGGAAAAAACAATTATTACAACATCTCATTTCAAATCCATTAAAATATTCATAGCAGAATTTATAAAAAAAAAGTGAACACGACGAAGTTTCAACATGACTTAATAATAAGGATGGAAAAAATTCGTATAGATTACAAACAATATAGTACAATAAAATTTACAGTTATAATTAGATATATTGGATATTCTGAAGTTAACCGCAACAAAAACTGATAATAAAAATAATTTCCTAAATATAATTCCATGTACATCCAACAGATTACGTAGAAATTTATTGTTTTATAAAGTTTAATATAAGACGTAAAACATAATCAATAAATTCCGACAAAAGCATTATCGATTAAATACTAATAAAAAGACCTTGTATAATTAATGTATTCTGAGGTAAAAAGACTTTTTTTTTGTGATAGCACATTTACATCACTTCTGTTAAAGAAATGTTTTCAAATATATATATTACTCTTTTTTTTCTGTTAAGCCTCCGGAACCACTGTAAGGTATTATTACTTCAGATGATGTATGAGGATGATGTATGAATATACATGAAGTGCAATATTGTAAAGTCTCAGATCAACCATTCTTGAGATGAGTGGTTAATTGAAACCCAACCGCCAAATAACACCGGTATCCACGATCTATTATTCAAATCCGTATATAAAAGTAACTGCCTTAACTATAATCCTACTACCCAGGATTTGAATCTTACAACTATCGATTTCGAAATCAGCTAATTTGCTGTGTCGAGTTCACCACCACTAGACCAACCGGGTTGCTCTATTTAGATATATATTGAGCGGCCCGAAATTCACAAAAATGTTTAAAATTCGAATACTTTTTTACAATTAACCAGTTTCAAATATTTTCTTTCAGATAATTTAAGTAAAACTTTTGAAAATTAATTACAGAGAAATTGACGATTGTGCAACGTGTGAAAATAATAGAATTTTATCTAGAAGATCTACGGCCACTAATGCTAATAGTCGTCATTTTGGGCTTAGACAAAAACCACCCAAATACTTAATACTTAACTTATTCCAGCGGTTAAAATATAGAAGTTTATAAGTTATTTACCACTTGCTCGTAGGCCACATTTAGGTTGGTTACAGAACAACACTGAGCGTGTAAGACGAACCATTGAAGAAGAGTTTTCAACATCAACCCAAAGACGGTCCCAGCAGATGGGCATGTCTCGAAACTTGCTACAGAGGATTCAAAGGATGCTGAAAGTCTACCCGTATAAGGCAGAGGCAGTACAATTGAAGTCGACCCGATCCAAGAATTCAAAGTCAAAAGCTGATTCTCCTCCTGATTATGGGTAAAAAGATCCGCTTCCACCTAAATAGATTTGTTAACAAACAAAATATCCCAATTTAGGAGACGGTAAATCAAAGAATTTTTTCAACAACCTGAATTACAAACCGTAGAAGTTTGATGAGGTGTAAATGTAAATGTGGAATAATTCTTGGCCCTTAATTCTTTGAAAATGAGGTAGAAAACGCACTAACCGTCACAACCAAAAGTAACCCAGACTTGCTGGACAATTTCGTACGTCCCAAAAACCACCCACACAACTCACACCAGGCTACCCAAACAACTCGCCCCATATTGGAACTCTTACAGAAAATCTTTAGAAAAAGAATAATTTTGCGAAACTTTGAAATCAATTGAGTTCACATTCACCTGATTTAGTTCCTCCAGACTTCTTTCAGCAGGATTGTTCAAAAGATACCGTAACAATCCTCGGAATATTCAACAACTGAAGGCTAACATCCATTATGATATTAAAGGAATAATCCATTCTAAACACTATAGAAAGAGAGCGTCATTATGAAAAACAAAACGGCGGATATTTAAAGGATGTATTTTCAAAACTAAATAAAGTTTATTTCCATATTTGTTTGTAAAAGCATAAAATACAAATTTTATTTAAAAATAGTCTACTGAATTTTAGATAGCTCTATAAAATGTACAGTTTAAAAAAAAATTATTTTGCAGACTGTAGTTTCCTTTTTTGATTTTTAGTACTTTGGCAGAAATTTGTGCTTCGGGTATATACATATATTCACAATTTTCATTAAGCAAAATGACGACCGTTTAATATTTTTGCAACTAATTTCAAAAGAAACTTACATTAGTATTACACTCAAAATAATAGTCTCGTGTAAACATTGTTTTGAGGTAGCAGCATTTTGTAAATTGAAAGTTTTTTTAGAGTTTCACATTTAAGTTATTATTTATAAGATACTGCAGAACATTTATAAAACTTGCTATGAAAAAATAATACATGGCAGCCATTTTGGTTTCGGTTTTCGTATTATGTAAGGTACATACATCAAAAGCTCTGTTTTTCAATAAGCTTTAAAATCATTTGTCACAGCCTCTACACTTTCAATATAAAATGTTTTAGTTTTAACGGAGCTTGGAGTGTAATGATCTCTTACCGAAAAACCGATCGTTTCGAGGCAAAGGAGTTTACAAAATTTCATTTTACTTAGTTTAACTGTTGAAAAGTTATTTAAGGTAGCCATACGTCACGAACAACCTGTGTATATTCGACTTTAAAAAGTCGTACATACAGACTTTCTTTTTTTTTTATTAAGTAATTTTTCTTTTAAGTTTTTTCTGTCATGGAAAACTTCGCCTCTGGTATGTTTGTGTGTGTGTGTGTGTGTGTGTGTGTGTGTATCTATGCGCGCGGGCGCGCAAGTATAAGATTTAAATTAAAATTTAAAGATTAACAGTAGAATATTTAGGGCGATGATAACGTAAAGACGTTTTTCGCCCACGATAAACAACATAAATAATAGTAGAATATTTACCATTTCAGACACTGATAAAAAATGAACTGCTTTGGATGTTATTATATGTAGATATGTAATAACATTATTTTTGATAGCATAATTGTGGTGATTACAATAGTTCTTAGCAATTTACTAATAGCTTAATAATTTCTGGTATTCTTATATCAAATATCTTTTTGTCAAATGGTGTAAATTCTTTGTTATATTATTTTATATATTTTTTCTGTGATTCATTATCTAATTCAAATAATCTTAAAAAAAGTAATTCTGTTTTTTATGAAAGTAAAAGTAAACATATATGTCACCGGTTTATTTTTTTTTTGTACCAGTCATTATCAACAAAAAAAAATTAAAAGTAACAGTGACCTTGGTCTGTTAAGTTATCTGGTTATGACTGATAAATTTAAATTGTACTAAAAAAATGTAACATCTTAACAAAAACTGTATCAATGTATGCATTTCAATATGTATTCCTTCCCACAAAAAAAATTAATTATATTATTTATAAAATTAATTTTTTGTATTACTGGTTTTAAAAAAAATATTTTTTCAACACTCAATTGTATTTCATCAGATTTTGTATTTTGTGTGTATGTCTGTCAGATACAAAAGAGAGAGAGAGAGAGAGAGAGGGGGGGGGGGGAAGAAATTGAAATTAATGACAGTTTATGTTATTGATTAATGTCAATAATATAATAGTGTTGATAAGTAATAATTTTTTTCTTCTATTATTTGAATATTTGTTTTTAACATAAAATTGAATAATTTAAATGAATTACGAAATAAATAATTAAAAATTTAAATAACTACGAAATTTAAACTTGTTAATTGGATTAAAATTACGATAACGTTTATTACAGAGATTAACTTAATTTTAATTAATTAAAACATTTGACAACAGATGACGACTTCCTTGTACGCCTACTAAATTACATCTATACATTTAAAAAAAATGAAAATTACATAAAATTTTATATAATGTTATATATATATATATATACATTTTTTATTGAATTATTACTCATCGTAAAAATTTTTTAACAATCAGAGGTTAATAATTATTAATAAATCAATACATTAAATTTTTAAAAAAGTCATTAAAAAAAATAGTTAAAAATGTTTAAAAAAATTAGTTTACAATCAGTTTAGTAATTATTAAAAAAATCGATGCAAGATTAAAAATAAAAAAATGAAAAAAAAAAAAAAATGAAATGAAGTCGAATTCGAACCAATGTACCTTCGCCTTGTACAATCCAAATATTTCATTAATTAAAATTTTGTTTAGCTATAACTCTGATACAATGATAATAAGTACCACTTATGTATATCGTTGAAAAGCTCTCAATGAGGGCTTACTACTGCAGTTAAGAGAAAGTCCAAAATCCAAATTTTTTGGATTCTGGGCTTTTTTTTGAACACTTTTGGTCCAGTCAATTTAAATCAATAGGGGAGGTACACAACTGATGTTACAACAGTCCTAAAGCCAAAATTTCAACATCATACGACTAATCGCTTCCGAGTTATTCGAGATACGTAGGTACAAACGACACATCGTAAACTAGTCAAAATGGATACTTCTGTTGAAATCAGAAAAACGTAATTTTTCGCGATTACAATATCTCTGTGCATTTCGTACAAGGAAGTAAAAACTATTAATTTTCAGTACCAAAAATAATAATTTAATTAAACTCAATTCCATACTTAATTTATTTCCAATATAATATATGTTTATTTTAATAAATTAAGATATATATCTATAATTAAGATATGCATGTAGATAGATATTTATATAATAATAACTATTATTATTATATTATTAAATTGTTTAATTAATTTTTATTAAATAAAAGTCAATAATCAAAAGTTATTAAGCTTCAAACACGACAACTAAGTACATACGTACGTACGAATACTACCCCACTTTTTTTTTTTGGGGGGTGTTCTGAATTATATAATTATTTTTTATAAATATTGTATTTCAAAACAAAATATTGAAAATAAAGAATTATTATTATTAAGCAAAAGGTGGTGAACATCAGCCAAGTAAAAGAGCTGAGAATTACCAGTGAAGAATTTCCTTCTTTCTTTTTCTGTTTAGCCTTCAGAACTACCGTAAGGTACTACTTCAGAGGATGAATGAGGATGATATGTATAAGTGGGAATGAAGTGTAGTTTTGTACAATCTCAGGTCGATCACTCCTGAGAAGTGTGGTTAATTGAAGCCCAACCACCAAAGAACACCGGTATCCACGATCTGATTCAAATCCGTATAAAAATAACTCTAACTGCCTTCACTAGGATTTGAGCCTTAGAACTCTCGAATTCGAAGTCAGCTGATTTGCGATGTCGCGTTAACTACTAGACCAGCCCAGTGGGCGGGGACATCTAAATATTTAAATGTAAAGGTTTTAGCAATTGTAGGTGATTTGTTGATTTTGAAAAAAAAAAACATTAGTGTGGCGAAAATCAAAATTAAAAAATTACAAAATGTGGAAACAAAATCAGTCTAAATTTCTTATGAAAAAAACAAATTTTTTTTCCAATAATAAAAGCAGAATCAAAATAATGAAAATTTTAGATGTAGAATCAACAGAGAAAAATTCAAAAAATTAAAATATTTATTATTTAGGTGAAATAATCAGTACGAATGCTTTTTTAAACAGTTTTTTTTTTTTTTAAAGAAGGAATGACAGAGAAAAAGGAAAAGGTTTGTTATCTGACCAAACAAATTTACAATAAAAAAATCTTTTATCTAAAAAAAAACAAAATTAAGACACATAGTTCTGTGTGTGCGGAAGGTCAACAAAATTTCTCAGGAAAAATATATTAAGTTGAAAAAAGAATATTAAGAAAAATCGGATTAAACTCGATTAAAAGAAAGATTTAAAAAAACTAAAATACGGTGGTTCAAAGAAAGTGAAAAAGATCTAAAAATTATTAAATATTTCCAATGAAATAATTTTCGACACAATCTTTCAGAAAAACTAATCAAGGAATATAAACTTCAAGAGAAACAGAAAAGTAAACCGAATGGATGGATAGAAGAAAGGAGAGAGAAGTTACGGGAAGAATCTTGAACAAGAAAGAGAAATCAGGTCTATGCATGTGATTCTTAAAAAGTCTGATCACAAAAAAAATCGTAAATTTATACAAAATAATAAATAAATAAATAAAATAGAATAAAAAATAATAACAAAATTAAAAGTAAAATATAAAATTTAGGTCAGTAATTTAATCATAATCATTACAAACAAAAGACAACAAAAAAAAAAACCGCTAAATGGTATTATTTTAATAATTACAAAATAAATGTACTGTAATTTAATATTATAGCAGAATTAATAGAAGAAAATAAATAAGTGAATCACAACAAAAACGCAAACACGACCGAATGTTTCTGCACGTTATATGTGGAGCACGGCGTAAGCGCGCGCACATTCACACTCTCTCGGGCTCTCTCTGTTCATACAAATAAACAAGCATGAGAACAATCTAAACAGATACTTCCTTTTAACAGGCTGTGTGAATACTAGGAATAACACACTAAGGGATTATTATTTCAACTGTTAAAATTATTTCTTTTAAATAAAATTAAATATATTTAAAATTAGAGAAAAAAAAAAAATATAATTAAAACAATATGCGATTTTCTTGAAATAATTCACAATAAATTTATATAAAAATAAATAATAATAATAAATAAAAGTTTATTAGGAATAAAATCAAAATTAAAATCAAAAAAAAGTTCAACGATCAACTTAAAAATAAAAATCGCTCTACTGTTATTTTTTATCTTTATTTTTTTAGCAAATTAAAAATAGAAAGGTGAGTAGAAAAGATTGATCTACATAATTTTTTTCAGTAAACTGACACCCATTTCAGAATCCGCAGAATAATTTGTTATCTCTCACAGTCCACAAAAGGTATTTTAATAAATAAATCAATTATAAAATAAAAACAATAACTATAATAAAAATTATGCGATTCGGTATTTAAAAAAAGAAATGATCATTACGAATTATTAGTAAAGCCAAATAACGCCTCTACGTGTGTTTTCGCGTACAAGTATGTACATTCAAATAATCACTGTATTAAATTACCTGATTGAGATTCTGCATGTGAAAGGTTGCAGGTTGGCTACATGAGATGCCGTCAGATGATGAATTTGTTCTCCGTTATGGAGGTTATTCGTGCAGCAAGGTTCATGACTGGAGGGTCACCACATGACAACAATGACGACGGCGCACGCCTGTACACGACTGCTGTTTCAGCCAGTGCCAAAAGCGAGTCCTCACCTTTTTCCCCTTTTCATCTAACAAAATTTCCCTCTTTCCCGTTAGTTTCTCCATCGCCCCACAATATTAAAAAAAAACCCAAAACAAAAATCCCCTTAAATAAATTACCGCCCGTCTTCGATCTGACTGCATGGCTGATGAACGACCTGCTGATTTACCTCATTATCAGAATATAACGACGATCATTGAAATTACTTTTAATAATTGACAACCGACATCCCGTCTTACTCAACCACCTTTAAAAAACACAGTTCGATTTTAATTTTAAATGAAAAAAAAAAAAAAACAAACTTTTTTTCTAATAATATTCTATAAAGTAGTTATAAATTAAACATTATCTACAATAATTAATTACAAAAATGTATTTATTTATAAAAAAAAACCTGAATTAAAGATAAAAACTTGGAAAATGAAATACATTAATTATAATCTCTTTTATAATTAAAAAAAAAGACAGATATAAAAACATAAAAGAATAACGATCTGGGGGAAAATAAACTACTTAATTATTAATCTCCAATAAATACAGAGTGAGCTAAAAGTTATTAACCCACTTCGAAACCAATACATGAAAGACTTTATAAAAAATAAACACACATTAAATAAGTTATTATGTTAGCGGTATTTTTACATTTACCGTTAACACACGTTTCTTCATGTTAGCAGCCGATTATTTAATAGTTTTATTGAACACTTTTACCATTAAATAACTCAAAAATAAAAAAGAAAAGAAAAAAAAACTCAAAAGTTCGTTGGATATAAATCTGGCTACCTAGATGGCTGTAGACCGTAGGAAAAATTTTCACCCCAAAGAACTCGCATTGCAGAGACATTTTCTATTCGTTGTATGAGTTGTTGCGATCGCAGTTAATCTTCTCCTAGCATCTCCATAAAATCAGTTATAATCTGCTGGTACTGTTAAGTTATTATTATTTCTGTGAAAAATTCTGGATCAACTATTCTCTTCCTTGAAATCGCGCAGAAAAGGTTCATCTTTTCTAAATTTAATGTAATCTCGTGGAAAACGTTACGGTTCTCTGCATACCAATATTTGTTATTCTGACAGTTAACGTATTCACTTACATGACGCTATACCTCATCACCAAAGAAAATTCGTAATCCAAAATCCGAATATTATCACGAAAAAAATGCGTAAACAGTTTGCAATAATTGAGTCTTCTTCCGCAATAGAGTTCTCGCAATTCCTGCTCGACGTAAATACAGTACGGACGTAATTTTCATTTCTTTAGAGCTTTACGAACACTCCCGTATGACATTCCAATCTGCTGAGATAGCCGAGCAAATATTTACTTTTAAGGTTATCATTCAAAGGATGACTGACACGTTTGTCATTTAAAACTGTTGGCCGATCCGCGGTTTTCGTTCACCTGCAATACTGTTTTTCTAAAACGAAATATCTTCAAAAATAATAGATTTATATATCTATAAAAATAATGGAACGAAATTTCGGATTTAGGAATGTTTTAACATCTACTTAGCACCTTTTGATTGCAATCGACTCAACCAAAAGTGTCCGAAAAAATTTTAATTTAAAATTAGGATTTTGGACTTTTATTAATGAAATAAATTTTTATGTACTTTTTAGAAAATATGTGTATATAATTTAATAGGCCTAAACGGAAATCATGTGATGTCCGCCTCAATTATTTTTTTTTCTTAGCCTTAGGGAAAATCGTTAGGTATTGGTTCAGAAGATGAGATAAAATGACAATTTTATAGAGTGTGAAGATGCCATGCCTAACCGAAATTCGAACCCAGGAGTTCCATGAAAGGTCGAGACACTGCCACTTGCGCTACGGAGGCCGGCAAAACTATTTGGAGATATATATATATATAGATATATATAACGGCTTTGACCAAATTTTCGATACCAACGGACAAGGAGAGACAAAATACCAATAATATTTTTTACAGTAAACTAAAATTTTTATTTTTAATCTATTTGAATAAGATTGTACAAAATCTGGTCAATTTACGTAAAAAATTACTTCAATAAGCCCCAAAAGGCTTAAATCCAACCATGATAAAGATCTTAAATTGAACTGCATATAAATGCAGTTCGATTTTAGATCTTCAAAAATTAATGTTTTAAAAAATTTTACATTGTAAGTACGAATCTCATTCAGCAGTCTTATTTATAAATATAAACAACATGGGAACATTTTAAGAAAAGATGGTTCCATGGGACGTGATTTAAGAATTTAAAATTTTTTTATAATTTCAGATAATTAATCTGTTCTACAATATGGTTGTTATTAAAAAGTTACATGAAGTAGCTGTCCAGCAAAGGGATCATCTACTGAGAGTCATCGTATTTTATAAAACTGATTATATTTTTTTTAAATTTATAGTTTTAATAACGCATAATTTTTAAGGTAGAAAATCATTTGATCAAGGAGGTCAAATCGGACCAAAATATTAATACAGAAGATTTTGATCTTTCTCGCAATTGCATTTTGAATACAGTATAATGAATTCATGAATATTAAAAAAAAACCCTACTTGGATAAAAAGATTTAAATTTAAACAAAAATCTATCAAAGGTAATAGTGGGGAAATTAAAACAACCATTTATTACAATATTCCTGTTAACGCGTTGGCTAACCTACTAGCCGTATGGAGGATAACTGGTAAATTAATAAAATAAAAATAACAATACTCTGGTAAGAATGAAAAACTGTATAATGAACTTAATTTACAGCAACAGTAACATTTGTATTGTCTAAATAATAATAATAATGAAATTTAACATTTATGTCGAACAAAATTACAACAAACTATTACATAATACTTGTAACATACAATGAATAACACAGGTCACATTTATAATGTTAATTTAA